>JAVYIG010002497.1:0-244564 GCA_035222895.1 Strongylocentrotus droebachiensis | reverse complement strand
TTATGGGTGGCTGTGTCAGTGATGTGTGCATGCCGAGCCTTGCCGCATCTGCGGCAGGCTCGGTCAACCTCTTGCTCCGCACGGCTCTTGCGTCGGTACATGAATGTCTAGTGGCAGTGTATATAGCAAGTGGATGCAATTATATATTAGATCAATTATATTAGATCAATACAGCTACAGCAGCTAGACTGAAGTTTCTGTCTCTTTCGTTCGTAATATTAGCCTCTGATTTGGGTAGGGTCGGAGGAGCCGACCCTACCCAAATCAGAGGATAACGAACCAAAGTCAGAGACAGAAACTTCGGTCTAAAGTACAGCAGCTATTGTCTTGATCAACATAGCCAGGGTCTAATTTATGTATTAGATCTAGATCTTTTATGGAGAAAAAGTGCCTTTAACAATTTTGGTTATTAAATATGTTAAAGATCTAGACCCTAACGATATTAGATGGAATGACTAAGTTAAGTTAGTCGAGTATCATGATCTCCATTACTCCTAGCCGACCTTTCGGAAGAGACGAACACAAGGATATAGACTAGGTTCTATTATTGATAATGTAAAATATGATTATAAATTTTTCTACTCCAAAGTCATGCGTACCCCTACGAGAAGACTGAAGAGGCAGGTAAACAAAACCTAAAATGGGTTTGAAATCACCCGACAAATATCGCACAGCTGCTTCGGAGTTCGCTAGTGTAGTGGACTCTATAATTCTTTCTTCAATTCTTCTCATAAAAAGCACTTTGAAATCTGTCAAAAAATAAATATAAAATGTTAGATTTTGCTACCGGAGTGATAGTGATTTGCTTTAAATACATTCCACGCTTTCCTGCTGATACTACTAGTAGTAGATACCCTAGTATAAAAGTTCAATTTCATTTTCAATTTCCAATCATAAATATCTTGATAATCATACAGGCGATCGGCTTGTAAAATTCATGGGATTCCTGACTGACCTAAAGGTTTATAATTATGACTGCAGCATGAGCTAAATCAAGGATTTTATCGAAGGATCTGAGACAAAGTTACAGGATCCCTGCTAGGCGATATCAATATCATATTTTACATTGTCACCTAACCCTAGATGCTATGTTAAGCCTCGGTCACAAATGCCATTACGAACTGCTACGAACGCTGTACGAACGATTTTCAGACAATGGAAAAACAGAGATTCGTATGAACCTTTGTGACCGTAGCTTAAGTCTAACTTCTTAATGTTAGATTTTTTGATATAGTGAAATGAATTGTCATGGCTTCAGGGTTTTATTACCTGTATTTTTTTAGCTAGTGTTTTTTATAATTCAAGGATATGTGTTCTCCAGAGACTAAATCTCTGTTTTCACCAAATCAGAAGATGTTTAAAAATTCCTCCAGGCCAGGCAGACAGCATCTGAATTTGCTCCTCTGAAAATGTATGATACTGATAGGGGGATCATAATCTAGCTGAAAAATCATATCATACAGTGGTCTATGCAAATTTCTTAAATCCACCTATCCATAAAATGGTTTATAAAATGGTGCAAGACAAATCAATAACAGATATTTTGAAGTAGATATTGATGCCTGTGTCGAATTTTGTTGCGTTGAATATGCATACATTAGTAATAAATACAAATCTCTATTTTGAAGTTGATTGATGGGAATTTCTCCCTGATTTCTAATCTGTGTTTATGGCGCACCCCTATTTTGGGGGCAAAAAAAAAATTAAAAAGTAAATGTTTTTTGGTTGTTGTTGTTTTGTTGCCGAAAACCCATGCGGGGAAGGACCTTCGTTTAACATCGAGGTGCAGTTGAAGGCGCTGATTTGTGCTTGTGAACTTGTCACAAATAATAGTAACAATGTTGTTTTTAGAAGAATGTTTAAGAATGTTTGTACCTTGTGGTACACCATTTATTATAAACTACATATTGAGATCTATAACAAATATTACTTTCAAACCAAGATGACAGACAAATTTGAGTGTTGTTGTAGTTTCCGAGTGGTGAGTCAACACACTGATTACTGAGCTGGGAGACATTGCCAGGCATAGCGCCATAAATCGAAAATAAAAAATTAAAAAAATAAAATAAAATAAAAACAAAAATCTTTTTTTTCCTGTACCTGTGTATAAGACGCACCCCCGACTTTCAATTTTTTTTGGCGGCAAAAAAGTGCGCCTTATACACAGAGATTTACGGTACCGGTATTGAAAATATCACACAAAATACAGGAATTACGTATTCTTTTCAGCATACCACAATGATATTCTCGTTGCTCAGTCACATCAGAAATTTGATGCAGTGATTGTGTCGCATTGCACATATTAAATTCAACGGGGTGCGACAGCCAAACAGGATTTTATCATTACCTCTCTTAGGAAGTCGTACAGCTGTCTGGAGTACAATACAAGGTTATTCTATATGATAGCTTGTAAATTTGTGAGTGAGTGTATGTGGGCCTGCACCTGTGTGAATTGACTAATTGACTATTGACTTTTCCATTGCTATCTTTCAGAGTTCTGGTACCTGAATTTGTCAAGAATGGATGAGCCACCATCAAGTCCGATGGGGTTAGAGGTCATAGATGTGGAGACTCCTGGTGGCTCCTCTGTGACCTCTCAGAAGGAGTACACCCCTATACTCAGCTTTACCCCCAGACACTATCAAGTAGGTTGAATATAATTATTTTAAATAATGCAATCAGTATAAAGTAAGGTATTGGTAAACATAATTTCCCGCATGTGTAATTATATCCAAGAGTTAAAGATCTTATATTTGAAGTACTTGTTTTAAAACATACTTTGTGCCAGTGATGTACTTACTTTTTGTTGTTGTAATAGAATACAAAATTCATCTTTGTTTTGATATTGCTAGGCATTGTCACAACTTTTGAACAGGTACATTGTGAGGAAAATCAGTATATTTAAATACTGCTAAAAATACTTCTAATTACTTGTGTGATGAATTTAATTTGCCTTGTCACTCAGTATTTACAAATCTATTACTTATATATTTTTAATATCTTACTATTTATCATTGTAGCTTGAACTCCTGGAAACAGCTCTGGAGCAGAACACAACAGTGTGCCTGCAGTCTGGGACAGAGAAGACATTCTTAGCGGTTATGCTAATCAAAGAGCTCTCTGGGTCAGTGAGGTTACGTCTAGAGGATGGAGGAAAGAGAACCATCTTTCTTGTCAATTCAGGTAATCCAGTCTATATACCGTCAAAAATAGTCATTTTATGGAACTGTTGATGTTTAGTTTTAGATCTGTTCGATGGAAATGGAAGGTTTATGGCCCAAAATTTCTCAGTGGTAAGTGTTTAGTGCTGTGGCAGGACTTGAACCGCAGACCAAGGAATCCACAGTCAGGTGATGCATCGACTCAACCCCGACACCTCCACAATAGATGCAAATAATTACCGGTAATAGGAATTGATTAAAAATTGGGCAAAGTTTTTAAATAAACACTTTAAAAAGGATCTCTCCTCTCTCAAATTCCCATTAAGTGGTATCATTGGAAAATGCCTCTGTGAGATATTTATTAAGTGTTTTAGAAATATGTTGATGATGGTGCTTATTTTGATAGATGATGTAGATCATTGATACTTTGGAAAATTGTGTTTATTTTAAAAATGTGGACTGCATGCATCCTAATTCATCATACCTCCTCAGACAAAATAGGATTCTTGATTTCAGGCAGCTATGTTAAATTTCTCATCATGTTTTGTTTTGTTACTTATAACTAGTCTTATGTCTTTACTTTTCCACAGAATCTTATTTGTCAGAGTATGGCAATGTGATCCACACCCACACTGATTTAAATGTTAAGGAATACAGGAATAGAGAGAAAATGATTTCATGGGACAAAACAAGATGGCAGGATGAAATTGAAAATTGTCATGTTGCAGTGATGGACAGTGAGATCTTCCTCAAGCTCCTGCAGATGTCCTATGTTGGACTGTCGATGCTCAATCTGCTTATCCTAGATGAGTGCCATCACACCCTTCAGCATCTTCACCCATACCACCAGATCATGCTAGCGTTCAAACAGTGTCCCAGGGATGATCGCCCCAGAATTCTGGGGCTAACCGAATCGATTCTGAAAGGGGATTTCAAGCCGTGTGCCTTAGAGAAGCACATAGATATGTTAGAGACCTCGCTTCAGAGCAAAGCAAAAATAGCAACCAATTTGACGAATATTAGCAAATATGGCACCAAGCCTAAAGAAGCAGTCATCGTCTGCCGGAAGTACGAGGACTGCGTTGAGTTGGTATCAAAACTATCAAAGCTCCTCACCGACGGTCTCGACCAACTCAACCAGTTTGAATACTCCTTCAAAGCCAGAGACTTTGAAGGTGAACTTGTGGACTGCAAGCGTGATCCTGTATTGCCCGCCATACAAGCCCTGATGGAATGCCTCTCGACTCTAACAACCATAGGTCCTCTAGGGGTCAAGATACTCATCCCCATGCTGGTACGAGAAATACTGAAGCTTGAGAAACACGAGTTCCTGGACGTTCACCTCCTGTTCCTGCAGCACGCAACCACCCAGCTCAGGATGGTTGAAAGGATATGTGACAATGCCCTCAGGGAAGGAGGCAATTTCTACGACCTGAAATTTCTGACTCCGAAAGTGAGGAGGCTGTTGGAAGTTTTGAGTGGATTCAAACCCAAGGAGTTGAGCCCAGAGGAGAAAGCTCAGCAGAGCACTAATCGGGAGAGGTCCAACAAGTTTGCATCACGCAGGAAGGCACAGAGATCTCATAGGGACATTAAGAAGTGAGTGGCTCTTCACCATACTGTTATGAAATGCATCTCAATGTTGATTTTTTTTTTTTTTTTTTTTTGTTGCTTCCTTTTTTACTTTGCAGAGTCAAATTTTATGCTATTAACATTTCCCGTTTTTAGTTTTCTTGACTGATATTTGTGACAATAACAACACAAGTTTTCACTGTCAATTGATTGTCATGAAGTATGAAGTAAGGCAATAATGGCTGCTAAAATAAGATCCTATGGACCTACACTTTCACTGTTGAGAAAACTGCAAGGGTTAATGGCATTTTGTCACAACATCAAACTACTTATATTTGTTGTTATGCACGGTTGCGTAATGAACCTACATAAACCAACATTATGACTGAGCAGTGGCAAATTGATTCATATTCAAAATAAAATGTAGGAGGCGTATCATAGAATTTAATCTCAACCATGTGGTTCATGTCTTGCTTTGAAGAGGCAATCACATTGCACACAACATCTTTGGCCCTGTTGTTTAAAACTTACAATTGATGATAATTTTGCCAGTAATGGCAACTTCAACAGAAACCTTGATTTGATTGGCTGTTGAGTGAGGTTGCCATGGTAGTTAATATTGATGGCAAAGTTAGTAAGTTACCATCAATGGCAAGCTTTATGCAACGTGGCCCAGATCTTATAAAACTCAAAGATATGATGTTGTCCCCCCCCCCCCCCTCTTGTTCCTTCTGCCAGTCCAAGATGGAGACCTATAGTACCAGAAGACCAAGAGGAGGACGAAGTAAGCGATGAGGAAGAAGAAGAAGAAGAGGAGGAGGATGAAGAAGATGTGGGTCTCCAGCAAACCGGGCGCTCCACCACCAACCTCTGCGGCATCATCTTCGTCGAGCAGCGTTACACGGCGGTGGTGATGAGCAGGCTCTTCAAGAAACTCTCCAAGAGGGATCCCAATCTCCATTTCCTCCTCTGTAGCTGCATCGCTATGGGCAGCGGGAGGCTGGGGACGACCAAGAAGTCTGCTATACAGGTCCAGAACCAGAGGAGGAAGCATGAAGAAGTACTGAGGAAGTTCAGAAGGAGGGAGGTCAACGTCCTGGTTGCTACCAGCTCTGTGGAAGATGGTGAGTGTATTTCATTAATATCGATAAATATTGAGTCACAGGTATCAGTTGTTCATGACAAAAAGTCAATCTAGGTTTTATAGGCATTAAATGTACGGTGACAAATTAAGAAATAAGATGGGGGATGAAATATTTTACAAAATCTTGGAAGGCACTTGTGCACACATGAGTTTGCAAAATTTGACACAATTTGTTCACTTCTGTGCAAATCCGAAGTGGACGATCAATGAAAAGAAATGCCTCTGTGGAGTTATAAATGGGTACAGGGTATGTGCACTGTATATGTGGTTGAGATTGCGCAAGCTTTAAATGGTGTACCTGTGTTAAAGGGAGTATCAACAACTCAAATAGATCACAAATTACTTGGACTATTTTTAAGGTAAAAAACTGCTGCAATTTGTTTTAAAAATTGGAACTAGTACTTTGAGCTGAATCCAAATCATGCCGAGGTGCTGTGTATCTGTTATGATATAATTAAATGACTGCACTTTGTATAGACTTAATTAGGACACTTAATCAATATGTTCAATATTTATAATTGAATTTAGTAGTTTACACATAATCTGCATCAAACTCTTCCTAGAGTTGGATCAACCTCCCTATGTAATGCACAACTTTCACTCACAGGCCTTTGCATTTATTTTCTGTGATATTACTACAGTACATGTACCTAAGCTATTAAAGAACAGTTCCAAGAGTATTTAGTCTGTGATGATAGCTTAAATGTAAATTTGATGTTATCCATTTTAATGAATGTTACAGGTGTGGAACTTCCTCGCTGCAATGGCTGCAACCTTGTGGTGCGGTTTGATCGACCTACCAGCTACCAGTCTTACATGCAATCCAAGGCTAAGGCCAGGGCACCTACATCTCACTACCTCATGCTCATATATGAGCCAGATGTACAACTGTTCCTTGAAGATGTGCAGTGCTACCAGGAGTTTGAAAGGGTGAGTGGTGTCTCTTTGATCTTTGCAGGAAACTACCAAAAATCATGACAGTGCCTCTCATAATCAAGAGAATGACATCGTCATTGGGGCATTATTGGGGCAGCTCCAGGCCAGGTAATACAGTATTCAAGATATAGAGGGACCTGGGCCCCGTTTCACAAAACTTGTCATCAGTGACAAATGACAGTTTTTGTTATAAGCTACTAAAATCCTTGCTTCTGATTGGTTATAGTCAGATTTGTCACTGATTTTTGTCATTTGTCATTGAAAGAAGGCTTTGTGAAACAGGTCCCAGGCCTTGTAGGGTCCCTTTAAGAACATTTGTAAGCACCAGCTCAATTACACATGGACGTGACAAGTGTGTTCCTGTCATTATGATGATCATGGATGTTGGAAAACATTTCCTGTTTGGCTGAAAGTTCAGAGACAGTGCAAGATACAGATGAGTTAGTGCTTTAAAAAGCCATGGCAAAAAGAGGCTGCAGATTAGAAAATAGGGTGCTTTGTGTCTCTTGGAAATTTATTCTGGAGAGATGCAGTTTCTATCAAGAGCTGATGCAGTATTCAAAGGGAGTTCTCTCCGTATTCGGACTGGTTTGCTGATGGGAATCTAGGACTCTGTGTATTTTGTATATGGATTTTCAGCTGTAAGAGCGAGAGATGTTGCATTTAAATGTTGTTAGGTGTTTGCTTAGCAGAGCTCAAGTCTGCTTGCTTCCTGTCAGATTTGCTAAGAAAAAAGCCAAGAAGCCACAGAAGGTGAAGGTAGGGAAGCCGTTGAAGGCACTGAAGGCAAGTGGGGTTTTTATTTGTAGTAAATTACAATTTAAATGTTGCATAAATTGCTTTGAACATCTGTTAGTAAAATGTAGTACACCATGTTATTGATGTTGTTACTGTACTGTGTTGGTTTATGTGTTTCATACAGGACATGTGTACAAAAGCATATACTTGCTTTCCCAATCCAGTAAAATTCAAAATTAATCTCTGATTTTTGGACTTGTGAATATCAACCATTATTATATGTGATAATAAAGTGAAGATTATAACAGATTTGGCAAAATGTTATTGTAATTTCCTCCAATTGTGCTGCTAAATGAAAATATGATAAAGTATTGCACAATACCTTAGGTTGAAGAGGAATGAGAGCCAGCCATTGCGCAATGCACCAACCAGGGTGCGTGCATCGGGCAATATTGCGCAATAATTCAGGTTGAATAGGAATAAAAGCCAACCATTGCGCAATACACCAACCAAGGTGCATGAGGGGATATTGCACAATACTTCAGGTTGACGAGGAATGAAAGCCAGTCATTGCGCAATACACGAACCAAGTCGCATGCACCTAGATGATATTGCGCAATACCATCACCAAAGGTATACCGGACGAGACGGTATTGTGCAATACTTGTGAATGAATAATCCATTATTGTTGGCTTTTGGCAACGTGCCAGAGCTGCTGAAGGAGTCATTGTTATTGTTCAGTGATGTTTGTTAAAGGCATCGTTCAATAATGTTTCCAGTTTTGCAAATCTGAGATGCATGGCTCTACATGTACGTGGTATCAGTGTCTGTGAAATGGTGTAATTTTTTAAGCCCTAAAAACATTGCGCTTCAAAATGATAATGAAGTCCCTCAAAAATATCAAAATCTTTGAGTGACCGGTTTTACTATAACGGTACTCATTTCCCCAAAAGACTGTAGTGTTATAAAAACTGTTGGGAAAACAATCTTTGAAATTTCGACAGGCAGACTGGCGATCGTCTTGTAAAAGTCATGGGATTCCTGACTGACCTAAAGGTTTATAATTATGATTGCAGCATGAGGTAAATCCGATCCCTTTAAAGTGAGCATAGAAAAATGTTGAATGACAGAAAGAATGAATTTATCTATTGAAAGAGTGATACATTATTATTGCAACATACAAGTTGAACTATCTACATTATATATTCTCATATTGCGCAATACCTTCACCAACGGTATACAGGATGAGAGGGTATTACGCAATTCTTTTGAATGCATAATCTGTTATTGTTGGCTTTTGGCAATGTGCCAGAGCTGCTGAAAGAGGCATTGTTATTGTTCAGAGATGTTTGTTAAAGGGAGCATAGA
The DNA here is from genome assembly GCA_035222895.1 of Strongylocentrotus droebachiensis. NCBI lineage: Eukaryota > Metazoa > Echinodermata > Echinoidea > Camarodonta > Strongylocentrotidae > Strongylocentrotus > Strongylocentrotus droebachiensis. The sequence goes on along the minus strand of JAVYIG010002497.1, from coordinate 235,645 downwards.
GAAATTTATGTCAAATTACAGAAATAATGAATTCATTAAATGTTGTAGATTAATAGATGAAAATGAATGCACCTTCCAAATTGTTATTTGCTTGTTGAGACTGAGTGTCATTTGATTCACTCATGGTAACCCCCCCCCCCCCCCCCACCCAAAAAAAAATAAAAAAATAATAATAATAATAATACATATTGCAATGTAGAAGTTGAATTATGTACATATTTTCTCATTGTGGAAAAGAACAGAAAGTCTGTCTGCATAGGTATACATTTTGTTTTTAATAATTTGCATGATTAAGAATAATAACAGTTCATGATTTCAAAAGTGCTATACATAGAATTGCCAAAATCTTTAAATCATTAGATTATGAAATATATTTTTCACAATACAATTTTCTTTTTAAAATTGTATTGGACTTGCTTGCCAGTCAAGTCAAAACCTTGTGTGATGTTTATCTGTAAAGAGCTTCTAAGAGGCTTCTGTAGTTCTATATGCTGCAAGCACTACATTAATCCATCATCACCATTCATTCATTCATATATAGGTCCTGAATAGAAAGAGTAAAGGTAAGACCCAGCCACAAGAAGAGGTATTAGACCTCCTGAAAGCTGACAAACAGATGCCTGCATACATCCCCAAGAATGAGGAAGGGTCACCCAGGGCCTCGATGACCACCGCCATCCAGATTATCAACAGGTAAAATTAATACAAGCTAAGCTAATCTAATCTAATTTAAACAAATCTAAATTAATAGAAACTATTAAACCCAAGCTAATCTAATGTAACCCAAGCTTATCTAAGCTATTAAAGCTAATCTAAGCTAAGATAAAGTAAACTAAGCTAATCTAAGCTTTAAGCCAAGCTGAGCTCAGCTGAGCTAAACTAATCTTATTGAAGCTGAGCTAATATAACTTAAGCTTACTTAATCTACAAGCTAAGCTAATCTAGGCAAAGATAGGTGACATGGAGTAGCCAGAATCTGTTTTCAATGAAGAATTAATCATATCATCATATATGATATAAAATGTCATTTGTTAACCTTTTGCCTTTTTTCTCATCTGTTTCGACTCTGACTACCCATAGATACTGTGCCAAGCTGCCTAGTGATGTGTTCACCCATCTGACTGCCTCCTGTAAGATGAAGGAGAGAGAGGGTGATGTTAGCCCAGAGTTCCAGGCCACTCTTCAGCTGCCCATCAACTCGCCTATCAGGAAACCCATTACAGTGAGTCCCATTCTAGGATGGTGTAGGTAGCGTGGTATAGGTAGCAAAGATCACTTGGCAGGAAACCCATTACAGTGAGTTCCATTCTAGGATGGTGTAGGTATCGTGGTATATGTAGCAACTAGCAAAGATCACTTGGCAGGAAACCTATTACAGTGAGTCCCATTCTAGGATGGTGTAGGTAGCGTGGTATAGGTAGCAAAGATAACTTGGCAGGAAACCGATTACAGTAAATCCCATTCTAAGATGGTGTACGTAGCATGGTATAGGTCGCAAAGATCACTTGGCAGGAAGCCCATTACAGTGAGTCCCATTCTAGGATGGTATAGGTAGCAAAGACCACTTGGCAGGAAACCCATTACAGTGAGTCCCATTCTAGGATGGTGTAGGTAGCGTGGTATAGGTAGCAAAGATCACTTGGCAGGAAACCCATTACAGTGAGTCCCATTCTAGGATGGTGTAGGTAGCAAAGATCACTTGGCAGGAAAACCATTACAATGAGTTCCATTATAGGATGGTGTAGGTTGCGTGGTATAGGTAGCAAAGATCACTTGGCAGGAAACCCATTACAGTGAGTCCCATTCTAGGATGGTGTAGGTAGCAAAGATCACTTGGCAGGAAACCCATTACAGTGAGTCCCATTCTAGGATGGTGTAGGTAGCGTGGTATAGGTAGCAAAGATCACTTGGCAGGAAACCCATAACAGTGAGTCCCATTCTAGGATGGTATAGGTAGCGTGGTATAGGTAGCAAAGATCACTTGGCAGTATTAAGTGAAATGCCCAATATGTATTTTCAGCTTTGTTCACTGACAACTTTGTAAAATCGCTGTAATCCTAAATAATTTTACATGTAAAGAAATGGCACTTCCTTTTGATTAAAGAGTAGTTGTGCGCAGTAAAGATCTCTATTACAGTATAATTACTGATCCAAGTGTAGGACACAGTAATGTGAAGCACCCTATGTTTTCATATAGAAAATATGGGTGTCGATGCATGCATATCATTCTTATACGATTCCAGATCTAGTATTTGCAGCTGCATTTTTGTTGTTGAAAGGTGGTGTATTGAAAACAATTCTAAAGGCATTTCTCTTTTTCTTTTGTTTTATTCAACAATTCATTTCAATCTTGCACAACCAAGTAATAAAATAACTTTTAATTTGTTTGTTTTGTAGGGTCCATGGATGAAGCGCAAGAAATGGGCCACGATGGCAGTGGCTGTCAAAGCTGCTACGATTCTACATAAAGCAGGTAAACGTGATGAATGTGACACTTACATTAAGTATGTCTCTATGTTTTAGATAGGTAGAGAGATAGATAAATGGTAAAATAGATAGATAGATAGATGAATAGATAGAAGATAGGTAGATGCATAGATAGATAGATTAATAGATAACTGATTAGATATATATAAGATAGATAGGTAGTTAGATAGATAGATAGATAGTAAATGAATAAATAGATTAATATATATTAGGTAGATAGTAGAAAGATGATAGATACAAAGAAGATAGGTAGATAGATTAATAGATAGATGGATAGATTACTGAGCAGATATATAAACGATAGATATATAGATAGTAAGATGGATAGGAAGATTGATAAATAGATAGACAGATTAATAGATGGATAGGTAGATAGATAGGTAAATAGATAGTAGACAGATACATAGATACTTAGATATATAAATTAATGGATATCAGGTAGATAGTGGATAGATGATAGGTAGAAAGATAGATAGGTTGATAGATAGATAGATAGATAAGAGGTAGATATATCAGGGGCGGATCCAGGAATTTCTTGCCGGGGGGGCACACGGTGGGAAAGAGATTGGCCAGGGGGGCACGCCCCTGTTTTTCAGTAAATTTTGGGCGAATTTAGGGCTGATTTTAACACATTTTTGGGGGGCCGGGGGGGCACGTGCCCCCTTTTTACCCCCCTGGATCCGCCACTGTATATAGATACATACATGAATAGATACTTCTCAGATGCAGTATTATAATTACAGTCGTACAAATGCTCTTGTATTCTTCAGGAGAGTTGAATGACTACCTGCAGCCAATGGGGAAGGAATCGATCCTGAAGGCGACTGATAATGCTTTCAATCATTTGTTTGCTGATGGTCAGACACGACCAGGAACAACTAAGAAGAGACAGTACTATGATAAAGAGGTAAATATTCCCCCTCCTCTGTCTTTTCTTCTTTGACCTAAGGTTTGTTGTTTTCTGTTTATTGGGATGGAGGTCTACATTCAACATGCCAGTGATCAAAAGATTATGTAAACAAACACACAAAGTTAAATCAAGTCACTCACTTTACATCAGTACCGTGGCAGTGTTATCTTTAATTGTTCATTCATAAAAGGTTTTGAAGCCAGAATCAGGCAATGGAAACACCTCTTCAACAAAAATGATTTGATGCACAGTGTGACAGTCGAATGTTCATAAAGCTTTATTAGGGAAGAATCTGTTTCCTTATTGGTACAAGGCTTGCTATGTGATTGTCTGTAGCACACACTCTAATGCTACTCTGTTTTTTTTTAGCAATGCTTGACTGTTCAGAACCAAACATGTTCCAGAACTGCTATTTTGTGCAGAGAAGAAAAGGAAATATTTAAGATATGCAGCCATACAATATTAAATCTATGCATGATCCTTTTTGACCAGGTTGCCAAGTGCCTGCAGGGATGCCTTCCCCAAGCAGATCAACCTTGCTACCTGCAGAGCATTGACATGACCCTAGCCTCACCTAAATGGATATTGCAAAAGAAAATGAAAATAATAACATGTGAATGTATTGTGAACCAAACATGTCCCAGAACTCTGATTTTCAGCTGAATGTAGCCATACATTAATAACTCTCTGCATGTTGCTGTTTGACCAGGTTGCCAAGTGCCTGCAGGGATGCCTTCCCCAAGCAGATCAACCTTGTTACCTGTACAGCGTTGACATGAGCCTGGCCTCGCCTTTACCAGACATCCTCAACATCCGGGAGAGGAGACTCCACAGACCAGAGGAAACCCAGCAATGCTTTGGCATCATCACCTCAAAGCAAATACCAAAGGCAAGTACAGTAAAACCTGCTTTAGTGACCACCTGTCTACAAAGACCACCTGTCTACAACAAGCACATTTTTAGTTTCCCTTGAAAATAGTTTCTCATTTAAACATGTACTGAAGGAACCTGTTTACAAAGACCACTTTTTGTGTTTCCCTTGGGCGGTTGCTGTAGACAGGTTTGACTGTAATTGGTTATGGATCAACTGGGATCGTATTCTGGAAACGATGCTAACCTTCATCAGTTCATCCTCTAATGTCTGCACAAAGCTGGATGTGTTCACATAAAGTTAAAAGAGACATCTGCGCAAGCACCAATGATGATAAGTTGGGTTCGTCCAAATTCAGATAACAATTATCACTAGACATCTTTAACTGAATAATAAACAAAAATCTATAGATCTAGTTATCAGGCACCTTGTCCATGTTTTATGCAGTCTAGTGGAAGTGTGTTCCAGTGTTTGTGGTTTTCAGCAAGTCCTCGTTATTGTGCATTTAAACTGGTCCAAACAAAGCTGTTTTACCCGTCTTGCTTACTTAACGATTAATGATTGAGCATGAATTTTCACAAGTTTCTCTTGTAAGGCTTTTAAAAAAACTTTTTAAAAATGCAGTAAACTCATTGGACAGATTGTTTGGGTATGACACAGTATTTCTGTAAACTCCAGCCCAAATCATTTCGCGCTAGGTATTCAACATTAATATAATTTTGAATTGATTCTATTCATCATTTCTACTCACCCAGGTCCCTGGATTTCCAGTCTACACCCGAGCGGGAGAGCTCGCCGTCTCCATCACGCTTGAGTCGGATGAAATTCGACTAAGCGGCAACCAGATCAGGAGAGCCCAGTCCTTCCATGGCTGCATGTTCTCTGAAGTGCTACGCCTGGACAAACCAAACCTTGAGCTGAACCCAGAGAAGAGTCAAGCAAACTACCTTATCGTGCCTCTCAAAGAAGGTGAGAGATTGCAAAAACTGATGTTTCAGATCTAGTTAGTTTGTACTTCAACCCAAGTATGTCTTCTTAACCTATTGACTATAGAAACACGGTAGATTCTGTATTAAGCCAATCTAAATGAGAGAGTTTAGTTGACACTAGGTTAAGAAACTATGATAACATAGTGCATAATTTCTTTTGAATTCTTATTCTAATTGATGAGGAACTTTAACATAAGATACGATAACATTAGATTTGTGTGTGTTTGTGGAAAATATTTTGAGATTTGCATGTGTTCCATGTGTGTCATTGTTAATGATATTTAGGACTTTTTTTTCTTTCATTTTTTTTCTCTGATATGGTTATCCAATATATAAATTAGCATTACTTATCATAGGTATATGTCTAATGCATTTGTTGGTATATCTTATTCCATCCTGCAGGTCCTGCAAGAGGTCCTTCTGAGATTGACTGGTCATTCCTGGAGAAGGTCAGCCTGAGCTCCGGTCATCTTGACCAACCTACTCAACTCCCAGACTACAGCCAGAGCCAGTTTGAGTTCTCCACAGACATCCTAGCCGATGCCGTGGTCACACCTATCTACAGGAACATTGACCAACCCCAACGCTACTTTATGGCAGACATCCTCTACGACTTACCCGTGACCAGTCCTTTCCCGTCCGAGAAATATGAGACGTTTGTAGACTACTACTTTGAGCGGTACGACATCCAGATATCCAACTTCCAGCAGCCGCTGGTCGACGTTGACTGCATGTCATCAAGGCTGAATCTGTTGACTCCAAGGTATCTGAACCACAAAGGGAAAGCATTACCCATCAGCACTGGTCAGAACAAGAAGGGTAACCTGCAGAAGAAGCAATACCTGGTGCCTGAGCTCTGCTACATCTACCCAATACCTGCATCCTTGTGGCGAAAGGCTGTATGCCTTCCATCTATCCTCTACAGACTGAACGCTCTGCTGATTGCAGAGGAACTCAGAGTACAGATAGCTGAGGAGGCTGGTATCGGCTTAAAGACACTTCCACAAGAATACCCCTACCCAAACCTGAGCTTTGGATGGGAGGGACTTGACCTGGAGGCCCTCGAGAAACAAGAGAAAGAGGCTGAAGAAGAAGCAGCTAGGTGTGAGGAGGATAAAGATAATGCAATAAGTGTTGAACCAAAGTGCAATAACAATGAGCAGCTGAAAGAAAAGGAACGTGCAGCTGAGCTTGAAGTGCGGACAAACAAGAGTGAGGAACACAAAGTAAATGAGCAGCTGAACTCACCCTGTAACTCAAAGAGAGAGCAACATTCTGGGGGAGATATGAGTGTAAACAGTACTATTGAGAGCAAAGAGATCTCTGATGATGGGAACTTTCACCTTGATGATGATGGTAATGACCCACAGATGTGCCTTGGACCCAGTCCTACTATTATATTGCAGGTGAGACAGAGGAATTTTATGAGAAGAGTATGTTTTTATTATACAGTAGGCTTGCGGATGCACCATGTGAGAAAGAGGGAGGATTGAGGATTCCTGAAAAGTCCTGTTTTTATTGTGAGGAATCTGCATACATGCCAACTGTTCAGATTAAAGAGGAACATTCCTCTTTTTGGGAGAAGATAATTATCATTTTAATGCAGGTGTTCCTCTTCCTGTACAAATTTGTCTGTAGTATTGAATAGGAGAGTTAGGATTGTTCCTCTTTTTTTTTTAAATAGCATAATTTGTACAGATTTCTGATTTTCAAATGTTGGCATGTATGAATCTGTGTTTAAACTTTTGATATACAGAACCCCCTCCCTAGATAAATGCTGCCACTTATCCCAAACTGCCACATATTTGCTTTACATTTCTTTAATCTTGCACATCTTTTATCATCAAATTTTTGGAAATGTAATCTTCCAGTATGGAGTCCTTTTACCATTCATGGTCATACAGGTATGTGAGTCTCATCATTGAGAATTGATGTATTTACATGTACATGTAGGTACAGAAACCTAAATTTTCTTGGTAGATTAGGTGGAGTTCAAAATTGCTCTGTTTAGTTATTTAAACATCTATGAAGATTAAATGTGAGCCTTTTATGTGCCATCCTTGAGGAATCAATGTGTGGAAATTAAAAAATAGGGCTGTCCTTTTTTACATTCTCATGTATTTCTAAAGCACATACATTTCTCTCAAAAATGCACTTTGTATTTGTGATACCTGGGCCCCCTCTTATAGAATGCTGCGATTGATTTAGATCTGCCGTAACTTAACCTCAAACACACCTGTGTACTCTACAGGAGGGCCCTGATCACAATCTGGCGAAAATCATACAACGACGATGAAAAACGGCATAAAAACCAACAACAACAACAATCTTTTCTTGACAACTTTTGACATGTTATTTCTTTTTCAGTCCTTGACCATGTCCAATTCCAGTGACGGTTTCAACCTTGAACGACTTGAGATGCTAGGAGATTCTTTCCTAAAGCAGGCTGTGACTGCCTATCTATACTGCACATACCCTCATCTGGATGAAGGCAAGCTCTCCTTTCTCAGAAGCAAACAGGTCAGGGGAAAATATATTTTCATTGTCATTTAGAAATTTGAGCTATGTTACATAAACGTGTACAACCATTGTAAAAGACTTGATTTGTGATGATCCCTAATTTATTTGGCAACTGATTCTATAATTTCAGTGTATATTCACTCAAAGACTCCCTCAAACTTTGCCTATAGTTTTGTATGCACCTGTACACTTGTACGGTTGAAGATTGCTGAATTAGTTTGTGATAAGGCAAAATTTAATTTCAAGCAAGAAGTTTACATATGCAAAGTCTGTCACTTTACTGTGGTCTGTATTCTCCTATTCTACACAGGTTAGTAATTTCAACCTGTACTGCCTGGGTGATAAGAAAGCACTAGCTCATAAGATGCAGGTATCGCTGTTTGATCCATCCATCAACTGGCTACCACCCTGCCTGCTGGTCAAAGAGAGTTCCAAACCTATCCCTAAGGAAGAGACCGAAACCGACCCGGACGCAGGATTTGTCATCGATACCTGGGATCCCTCGACTGTCGAAGGCGTGGATGACTTTGATGATGATGACTTCGACAGTGATCAGTGTTGGGAGGAGAACAGCGATGATTTCTCTGATGAGGAGATTGATGAGACCAAGGCAGAATGTCCGGATGATTTCTTCGCAAGGGAAGAGAAGGACAAGGAGCAGTGGTCATTCTCCGTCGGTGATCCAGACGATGTCCCAGGGTTGACGTACACTGGTGCTAAAACGCAGGACTTGGGGAGTGTCCCTCAGCTGCCGTATGAGATCCACACCCAGCACAGCATGTCTGACAAGAGCATTGCTGATTGCATTGAGGCCTTGATCGGTTGCTACCTGGTGTCCTGCGGCTTCCGTAGCGCCCTTCTCATCATGGCCTGGATGGGGTTGGATGTCCTTCCAGCCATCAAGGATCAATCCAAAAAGCGGAATGACCAATCCTCAGACCTTCCTGCAGCTGATCTTCCAGTGTCTTGCCTCTATGGCTACCTCAAGCAACCAGAGTCCCCTCTCCTGAGGAGTATACCCAATGCAGAGGACGTGTTGCAGCAGCAGCTTGTGGGATACGAGGGCTTTGAGAAGACCATCAACTATCGCTTCAGGGACAGGGCTTACCTGCTACAGGCCTTCACTCACTCATCCTACCACCGCAACAGCATTACTGACTGTTATCAGAGGTAACTGTCTCTTCATTGCTGTCTGCTAAATTTTACATGAGGAATATGTATAGAATGGTTATAATGGTTTTTAATTAAAAATGCTTAAAATTAAAAATTAAAGATAATCTGACAATCAACCAGATATATTATGACTATCAGTCAAGCACAGAATTAATGGTGTACCTGCATCATCAGTAACCAATACTTGTAAATTTATTTGTTTGTAAAGCTTGTTCATGGATGTAAATTAGTAACAAGCTTAAGTATTTATGTGTCCTTGTAAATCATGCACAATAAATGAAGTTATTTTCACAGTATTTCATTTATATCATAGGCATGTTGAATTGTTTGTACAGTGTATTGCATTGAGAAAGTTTGCATTGTGTAGATCTTAATGTTTAATGCCATCTAGAGCCTATTTATCCACATTTCTTTCCTTTACAATTTCCCAGGCTTGAATTTCTTGGAGATGCCTTACTAGACTACCTCATCACTCGTCACCTTTACGATCATCACACCAACCTCTCTCCCGGGGCCTTGACCGATCTCCGCTCAGCCCTGGTCAACAACACTATCTTCGCTTCCTTGGCGGTCAAGTTCGACTTCCACAAGTACTTCAAGGCCTACACTGCCAACATGTTCCAAGTCATAGATAACTTTGTGACCTTTGTCGACGCAAAGAATGAAGCACTGGGAATGGATTCACAGGTAGATATGTCTTGCGAACATGATCGAGAATGAAATGAATGAATGAATAAACATGAGATGAACATGAGATGAACATGAGATGAACAGAGTATGGAATTGATACTCTTTAGTACATTCTATACAGATAATTTAAACTATTACCAAGTGCTTTTGAGGGCTCAAAATATGTGAAATGATTGTGTGCCCTTGCCCATCTAAATCTCCATTTTGTCTGTCTGAAAATAATGACTATGTTGGTCAGCTAGCAACTTTAATATAGTTAATTTTTTTCTTCATTTCTGGCAAGCTTCTTTAGATTACCCCAAAATTTGAATTTTGCACATAATTACTTGATTTATACCCACCTCGCAAGCCAAAGAAAAAATTAAGTGAGGACCCTGCATATGCATTCATTGGTCTCTTTTGTAATAATTAAGTAAAACCAGCCTGCCATAATAGCTAAACTTTCTTTCTTTCAATTTTTTTGTTGCCTTCACTTTCAGCTCAAGTACAGTGAGATGGATGGAGAACAAGAAGAGTCTGAAGATATCGAAGTACCTAAAGCTCTGGGAGACATCTTTGAATCAGTGGCTGGGGCCATCTACCTTGATAGTGGCATGTCACTCAATGCTGTCTGGAAAGTCTACTATCCCATGATGAAACAACAGATAGGTGAGTTTCTAAGCTCAATCTATTTAGTTTGATTATTTTTAACTTTTCTTTCCAGTCTTTTAAAAATATTTTTTGAAGGTGTTATCTTTGTTTTGTTTTCTTGATCTCAAATATGTGTTCACCTTCTTAATCTTCCCCATTTCCTACTTCCACTTGATTTTCGTTTAAATTGACATTCCTGTTCACCAAAATATTTACTTTTCTCTTGTTTTTAAATGATCATTTTCATAACTCCAATTTCTCCATCTTATTCGACATACCATATTAAATTCAAGTCCAAAATAGTATGATGTACATGCACATAGAATGAATGTTTAAAAATAAATTGTATGTATGTAATTCATTTGGCTTAAGTTTCCTGAGGAAAGATCTTGGGCAAACAATATTCAGTTCATTATTTCCCTTCATGTTCATATTTTTTCTTGTCAACTTTTCAGAGCAATATGCCTCAGACCTACCAATATCTCCTGTCCGAGAACTGCTAGAGATGGAACCAGAAACTGCACGATTTGGGTAATAATTTTGTGTTAGATATATGTATCAGCATTTCTTAGGTGTGATGCACAAACGTAGTCAAGTTTGATAATGCTATTTCCTACTAATTTACTTCCAAATGGAAGCATGCACAATTCGTCTTGATAGTTTTAAGTGGTATAACCCCTGGTCACCTATCTATCTAACATGCCAAAATGTACATGGTTTCTTTTTAGCATTTTGGTAGAAAAAAAAAGAACTATGAAAAGGTTATCATCAGCATTGTAATCACTAAATTTTACATTTTTACTTGTTCAATTTTGATTGATTTTATTTCTACATGTCACAACTTTCCCTATTTGTATAAAGTGACTTTTTTCATTATGATCATTAATTATGCAATGTCCCCCTTGTCCCCCACGTTATTAGTAGTTTCTTTGAATACTAGTGTTTTTTTCTCTTTCACTATTACTGATAGCCCTCCGGAGAAGACCATTGATGGCAAGACGAGGGTCACCGTTAACGTGGTTGGCAAGGGACAGTTCAAGGGTATTGGACGGAACTACCACATCGCCAAGGCAACAGCAGCTCGTTTTGCTCTGCGCCATCTGAAGAGCCAGCCCAAGAAGTGAACAAATTATGATTCTTAAAGAGTACGGCCTTGTTCACACATGAGATGGTCAACAGTCTGAAAGAAAACCACCTTGGCAAAAATATTAAGACAAGTATGGTGTGCTTCAGGTTTCTGTGTAATATAACACACAGACACAGCTACTTTTTTTTTTCATCCCCTTTTTAATGTACTTATTTCACTTCATCTACATGTATGAATTAGGCTTGAGGGTGCAGATAAATGTTTGTATCTTGAATGAGTAAGGCCTTGTCCACACAGGACACAATAAAGACAAGCATGGTGTGCTTTACGTTTCTGTGTAATCTAACACACAGATTAGTGAGGATGCTTAGGGGCTTTCGTTGCTTGCAGTAATTTTTTTCATCCCCCTTTTTCAATTTATTTATTTCACGTCATATACATGTATGAAGGAGGCTTGAGTTTGCAGGTAAATGGTTGTTTCTTGTGTTGAGGGCGTCAAAATTTATATGGATAATGTGGCAACTAACTTGTTGGAATGACCCATAGTAAGGAAAGCATGCACTGTATTTGCAGGAAAGTAATTGAATTCATTGACAATGAAATAATTCTGTGAAGCGTATTGATACGTTTTCTGTAACTGGAAAGGCACTTATACAACAAAAAAGTCATTATGATTAATATAAATATTTTTATTGACATACTTGGCTAATTTCCATTATGGTTTAATCTTCACTGCCAACTCAATCAGCAATAACTGCAATATTCTTTCTTTTGCTATAATGTTTTCTATTATTCTTTAGAGCAGACTTGTGAATGAGATTGTGATTTCTGCCCTGAAGTAATTATTCAACTGGAGCAGTAATAGTATTATGCAAACTCCTTAGAAATTGATTACGATAGGATAGAATAGTCAATTTCATTAGCCACTGAAAAAATAAAATTATTCTTGTGTTAAAAAGAAGGAACAGGGTTATAGGCTATAAGATTATTATTTTGTGTAAACAAAATAAACCCCCTCCTCTCCCCCCCCCCCAAAAAAAAGGATATTTATTAAAAAGAGGACATAAGATGAATTGTTATAGGATATAGGATCAATAGAATAAAATAAACCCCAAATAAGAATTGAATGGATTTTACAAAATGTGTCATTTTGTTGCTAACTGGCAAGTCCTGTATGTTTTCTAGGGATGAACAGGATTTTCATTCAGAGATTTGCACAATGCATATACCGGTATTCAAATGTCATTGACTGAAGTTGAAGTATTGTAAAATGCATTAACCCTAATAAGGCCGGGGGGGGGCCATTATGGCCCCCCCCCCCCCTCCACGATTTTTCTGATTGTTCGAGAACGCATATGGATGGCGCCTCGCCGCTCGCTGACTTTTTTCTTTAGAGTCTTGCGCATCTTTAAGTTAAAAAGTTAAGTTAAAAAAACAATGAAATACATAAGAAATTATCAAAACAAGAGATAACATAAGGAATAAGCTGGCTCTTCCAATTTTTTTTGTCGTATTATTGTTCCAAATGGTCTAATGAATATATGTAGTGAAAAAGAATGCTTAAATATGAATAATATAGGATTTATGGGTAAAAATGTGATTTAATGACGTTATTTGCATAAATTACCATAAATATGCAAATTAGGGATTTTTTTCAAAAAATTGAAATTATCATATTGTTCTATACACTTCACTTGACACGCGTGCAAATTTTCGCGGAGATCGGCCGTTTTACGGCCGAGATCTTAGGGGGGGGCCATAATGGCCCCCCCCCCCCCCCCCCCCCCCCCCCCCCCCCCGGCCGTAGTAAAACTTCAAATAGCCTGGCCTTATTAGGGTTAAGGCATTAAATTACAAGTATTTTGCAATTCTATGGACCTCATGGTACTATCTGGAATTTGTAAAGAGGACCAGAACAAAAGCTAAATAAAGTTTCAAGAAAAGCTCTCATGTACGGTCACATGCATGCCAGTACCGGTATACAATTTACATGAATATGTTTGTAATAATGTCAACTGGAGACTGCTGAACTTTCATTACTCCAAAGTAGAGTTTAAATGAAATGAACAATGATTTGAAGACTATTCTGATAATGCAGCTGGAAATAGTGTGTGTGTTTATGAATCACATATAGCCATTATTGATAGATTTGAAGTTAATATGTTTTTGACATCCATAATCTTTTTAATAGAGGTTTATCCCTAAAGATCATGTTTTTAGACTGTTCAGCATTCTTTACAAAGATATTATGAGCGGCTATGAATCATGTACTGGAAGATGAAATTAAATGTGAAAATGTATGTTTCGTAAAGCTGGAAAATATATGCTTAGATAAGATCGGTGAGGGCTGAATTACATTGAAGTAGATATAAATTCACAGTTCTTTAAGATTTAAAGCATCTAGTGAATTTTTCACACTGAAGTATTTCAAACACATGTTCATTATGTATTCCATGGTGAAATACAGTACAAGAATGACTGGAAAAATAACCTTCATGCATGGTGTATTTCAGTTATAGACTGCCCATTTATAATCTATGCATTTATACATATTTAAGATGGAGATGTATATGTTGTCATAAAAATATGCCTCCCTACAAAAATGCCTCAGGTACTAATTTAGTTCTGCCTTACTCAAGTAATCATGTGGCTAGACAGTTTTCTTTGATTCTTATTCAATGGGATGAACTGTCTGTTTAAAATAAATCCTTAGTTGACTTTAATTGCGTTTTGAGACAAACTGGCTGAAACTTTACATTTAAACCATTCTACCTGTCAAAGTGTATTATTTTCAGTGCATCAATACAGTCTTATATTATATGACACATTGCAAGTTTAGATAGTGCCAGTCAAGTTCTGAGAGCAAATTAATGGCATCTGTTTTTCACAAGAAAGTTTCTTTGATGCTTGTAGAACCTCCTTACTATCAAATACTGATCTTTGAAGTTGAAAATGTGTTTACATTTATTCGTGAATTGATTATATCATGCTTGCACTATTCATCAAATCATGTAGATTGAATTTCAACATTTTCATCTTTGCAATTTGGCGGTATATCAATGATATTTGAGAAATATACATGTACCCGGTAGTCAATATGTTGACTTAACTTATGCCTGTAGCAAGAAACATATTGGATTATGATCTAGGTATGAATTGTATTTTGATTGAGAATGACTCGTAAGACAGTGAATTGATATTATAATTGTGGAAGAAAAAAGCCAGCTAAATATTTGTGTGTACTTATTGTCTTCATACTTATGCAAGAAAGTGTCAAACAATTTAAAAAGGGCAACACTTCCATTATTCTACCTCTACTTCTATTTCAGACTTTATTAAAAAAAAACTTTTCTGTGTGTCGTCGATATCACAAGCCTTGTGATACATGTGACTGTAATGAATTGTCTGTTATATGCTAAGCCACATACCATGGTAGATACATGTATTGTGTGAAATATACTTAGAAGAATCTCCTAAAGGTGGTGGTTAGTGAATATATATTATATGCAGAGAGTGAGCAAGGGATTAAAATTCATCATTTTTAACACAAAGTTATTGCTTTCTGGCACTCGGGAGCTGATACGATCTGGCTATCAAGATAGGTAATTAGATTTGTGCAATATGAAATAACAAAAATAACAGTAATTTGATACATTGACTGTTTTGTCTTAGCAAAAGAATTGCAACAATGTATTTTCAACAATCTGTTTTAAAATCTTGCAATACTTAATGCAAATAACCAGGTAAAGGTTTCTATTCAACTTTCTTTTTCTTTCATGATTTGTTTTACCTCGTTATTTTTTTTTACCTCTCATTATTCGAAAGAAATCTATGATTAATGAATAAATCAAATAATAAGAATTCCATATTATAAAAAGGTCCTTGCAGCAACTGCAATGAAATCTGCACATCACAGTCCCAAAAGTTATGAAATTTGATAAAGTCTTGTATTGACAGTCTTTTAATAAAATATATTGACATCCCTTTAGTATTTATGTTGAATTACAAAATTGGATTGTATTAAATTCTCCTTATACTTCAAAGAAGGATTGAGAAGACCAGGATTTCATCATCATGTATGTAAACCAATCTTTTGCATATTTTAAAACATTTATATGAATGTATTGTTTTTGTATCATTGTTTTTATTAATAAGTACATTATGCACTTTCTAATTTGTTGTTTGTACTGCATATAACAGGAATGATATATTGATGATGGTTTATCCTACTGTGTGCCTGTCTATCACTGCCTCTTTTAGCATGTCACCCGTATATATCAAATTGTGTGTGGAATTCTGTACACTTTTTAATTTTCTATATACATATATTTGACTTGAAATTAATTCTTTTCTTTTGAAAATGAAATAAAAGCAGGACTGCTTTAAAACTTCATTCCAGTGTACTTCTAATGTTCGATGCATTCATATGTTTGTAGGTTCTTCTGTTTTTGTTTAAAGGTATGTGTCAATTGTCTTTGGTTTACTCCTGATATAACATTAACAAAAAAGCAGGCTGCCAAACATGTATTTGATATATGCTGAATGGAGTATTTTGAAAGTAAATCCCTGTTATTCAAAGATAGAAGAAAAACATTCGTTTTGAAGTAAGATTTTGGTTATAAGTGTGTACAAATTTCAAGTATATTTCTATCATGCTAGAGAGATTATTTACATACAATACAAAATGTCACAAATTTGTTAATCTAAAAGCATTGTCATAAATATGAGATGCAGGTTTATGGTAACCTGTAATTTTGTTTGCTTGCAGAATGAATTTGGCAGAAATTCTTATTGAAAAAAATATGACAAAACTACATATTTTATCAAGTGGACCCGGTATTATCTCATTCTGTTGGTTGAAAAAGAACATTAAATTAGGAGGAGGAAACAATTCTTCCCTACAAAATAATTTGGGTATTAAAATGAAAATTTTTGCTACATGAACATCGATCCTATGCTTCAAATCATAATTTTGTTCCTTTTTTTTTCATTTTCCACTTAAGTTACAACTTGCAAATATCATTTACAAGTCAGTATTATTTCTCCAGTTTTTGTAGATCCATGGTGCAACATGGACTGAATTAAATATGATAATGATTTAATAAATATTGCAAATATTTGTAATAGCACCCCCACATTATCTCCTACTGACATAAGGAATAGCAATATTTGATTTCACATACTTATGTCAAGTTATGGGTATTTCCAAAGTGCCAGTTGATAAAGTATATAATTCATCTAATGATTACTTGTATTAACATTTTCATTTCTGATTATATTTCTGTCACATCAGAATGTTGGTTGCATGAATGATGGTATGCGTTGCTTTGTTTGGCAAGCCTCAGACAAGCATGCATGTTAAAGAGTCTAGAGTAACCATTTGTTTACTACACTTCTGCTAGTTAATTGCAGTGTTATTTACATTCATGAAAAGTGTTGTTTTGTGAAAATCTAAATCGTACATTCTACTTCATGTTTTAGGAAAGGTATTATAAAGTATATCAATGGTGCAGTTTTTGCAAGAAATGTAAGAATAAAGTGGTGCTCCAAAATTGTATGTACATCCATCCTGCTTGATACATTGTTTATTTTTTGTGCTGTTTTTCATGTCTTCAAATTTTTACCAGGATTGGTATTTTGGGGGGTATGTTGAATCCATTTAGGTCAGCTTTGTTTTAATTTTCTTTTTTATTTCATAATGCAGACTTGCAGAGAGATGGTAAAGAATATCTTACAAAAAGTACAGATAAATCAAATTTTCAAATGAATGCTATATATTGGAAACAAAATGAAAATTATTGATTGAAAATAAGTCCTTCGATTTGTAAAATACTGAAACACAGGAAAATGAGAGAGGCATAAAAATAATAGCTCAATAAACCCAAAGGATTGACCAAAAAAAGGAAGTTTCATTGAAGTTGAGATTGATCAGATCAAAACTTGCATTTCTCATGCGAGCATCTCTCCACTTGATTTGTGTAAACAACAACAATAATTTTTTCTCTCCATTTTCTTCAAATGAAATGTGTTTTTATTATTTGTTTTGTTATTTTTTTATTTTTTTGTTGGGGGGGGGGGGCCTCTCTTCGCTTGTCCCCCTCTCTAAAAATGAATTAATGTCTCAACCATCAATTAAAGACCTAGGATGTTTTCATAATTCTCGGTAGAAAGCAAATGGGGAGTTTTTACAAGGGAAATCATAAGAGTCTCATTTTGGGGCTTTAGGTGAAAACAACTTATATCAGTTGATTTGATTGATTTGAAGTTATTTCCATATTTCACAAATAAATTTGAACAAGTAATTATACAAACAAACAATACATTCAAACACGAAATACAATTGAATGAATGAATTGAAGACTAAGTACAATAAAATATTACATGATCAACAATTTGTTTGTAATTAACATAACGTGAAATATAGGGGAACCAAAAAGAAGCAATGCTTGTATAAAAAAAAAAGGGACGTCCATTCCTTTTTGAGCCTTTCAAAGCTTCCTGTCATTGATTGATTAATTGATTGAATTATTCTTTATGCATTCACTCATTTCTAAATTTCTTCCTTTCTTTCTTGATCTATTGAATCATTCATCCATCTATCCATTCATTCAGTCATTCGTGTTTTATTTCAATTTTGTTTCAGCTGTTTGCTGAAAGGTTGCCTAATTACATCAGAACATGCTGACAATTAGCTTAAACTTTAAAGAGCTGCATAGAATAATTTATTTGTTACAGACAGAATAGCTATTATAAAAATTGCCTTTCTTTGGGGGGGGGGGGGTGTTTCTGGCATTCTTCATTTGATCATAATAAGACTATTATGCTGAACCCGCGGGCTCGTTGAGTGCTTTTTTTCATTTAAATATGAGAAATCAAAGACACCATACAACGTATATCTTGTTCTTTTGGAAAAAGAAAAGCTCCAAGCATGGCCCGACCGAAAAGGAAATTTCGAGGAAGTGGGACTGGTGGGAAGAAAAAGAGAAGAAAAATAAGCTTAGAGAAAATGAGCAAGATGAACAAAGAACGTATTGAACGAGAAAAAAACAGGTGAGTAAAGTTTTGGTCAACGACGTGAGTAGGTCCCATGCGATTTTTTTTCTATATTACAGTCCCAGCGCCTGCGTTTGGTGTCGGGTCGAACTTTCTCTATTTTTACGCATGTACGTACGCCAATGAATAACTAATTTGACTGGGACTGGACTGTATGTAATCTTCAGCAATAGTGTACATGTACAACAAGCTTATCTGAAATGAAAATTAGTGCTTATTCTGAACTCTAGTCCAAGCATGCATTATGAATATGACCTCGGCCCCGTTCCTTTCTAGCCTTAAATAAGGGCTCTCTCGAAATGTTTTTTTTAATGATAGATCTACTGATAGTATTCGAGAGAGCCTTAACAATAAATAAAGGTTTGAATCTCGAATTGAAAAAAAAACTTGACTTTTTTTGCATGGTCGCGCAGCGCACGTAGACTGCATAGGGATGCGTGCAATCTCTATGGGAAGAATTTTAGCACACAACATCGGTGCGCCATCAGACACCCTACTAGACCTACTGTTTAATTTTTTTTAAATCGTAAAAAGTTGACAGTTGCATGTTGCACAAATCAATCAATATTGATTATCATAACAAGTATGAAAGGAACTAGCCTTAAGGGCTCTCTCGAAATGTTTTTTTAATGATAGTATTCGAGAGAGCCTTAACTTGCTCCCATAGGTAGGGACCGCAACGGGCTACTGCGCAACGCAACTGCGCATCTGCCGTCTGCACGCAAAAACTTCGTTTTCCATCGACGAAGCGAAGTCTATTTTCTTCGTATCCATTTCAGACGATTTCGCGTTGTATTGCGGTAGGTAGGGGTATATATCGGATACCAAAATTGTCTGCAATACAGTAGCCACAACTAGCTTAAAAATCGACGAAGATTTGCTAAATTACGATCATTTTTGAGGTAAGTACCACTTTAAACTTAGTTTTTTCCATTAAATGTTATAAGAATATTGATGAATTTGGTATCAGTTTGTAGACAAAAGAGTTTTCTACTAGAAAATAACGATGATTTTGTTTGGTTTTGTAGCGCATGCGATCGCAAGTGAGTTGCAGTGCAGTGTGTGTGGTGTGAGCTAGTGACTGCCGTGGCCGATTCATTGCAACGCAGTACGCCGTAACTGCCGCGACCGAATCATTGCAGTGCAGTGTGTGAGGTGTGTGCTGTGACTGCCGTGTAGGGAGGGTGCTCGAAAGATCGAAGATACATTTTGTGCGAATGGGTCATGCTCATTTTGTGTGGTCGGCTGTTCCATGTAGTGTACTTACTCCCCTTAATAACGGTGAATTCGAATCGGGAATTGAATTGAATTTAAGAAACTGACAGAATGATATTGAAAGTTATGATTAAAGAGGGGCTTAAGACTAAAGACTTTTATGTTGAAAGTTTATTCTATTTGGCTCTTCTTTCCTTTTCACACATTCACATAAATTAGATCAATAATTGTTTTAATTCAATTCAATTCAGGTTAGTTATTGTCTTGTCACCCGATCAAATTTCTTGGGATCACAAACCAGTTTCATCGTGATACTGTTGTCTTCACTTTTTGGGGAGGTTACTTTTGTGGAGATGGTCAACAATTTTTTTTCTTCTTGATGATGGTTTCATGTTGACCTCAGTTTATTTTTTTCATTTTTTTTTCAATCTGTTTTACAAATGAATGTATATTATAGGCCTACAGTATATTTTATTAATTCAGTAAAAAAAAATGAAATCAATTTAATTACATGTACTTTTCTATTTTCATCAACAGAATTCATCTAAAGTGGGATATCACCTGGAAGTGTACCTGTCTAGTTAATGCAACTGAAGAAATGAAACATTAAACAACAAAAAATCTCACAAGCATGGTGTATTAATTGTGTTATGATTTAAATTATACATGTAGTAAAGAAAATTTGAGGTGGTAGGTGAATCATTTCTGCATACTGCACTGTAGTTCAAGTAATAATTATCAATGATGTTCTTTGAAGAGAGCTGGTATTAATCCCTTCTTTACTTAGCCTGCAGAGAGAGTAAAAAAAAAAGTTAGGGGTCATATACAAAAATAGGTTAAGACTATGTACAATTATTTTTATAGAATTTATGCTTTTGTTTGCATTGCTGATGCAGCCCCAAACTAAGTAAATGTATGCTGTACTTGTACTAGAAAGCCTTTAGAAAGAAAGGTACAAGTGTATAATTATGCATGTATTATATGGAAGTTTGTTCCATTAATGAGACCCCGTTTCTTATAAATGCATGTACATGTAAAGTAACAGTCAACTTGCAAGTATTTGAAATTTAGTATGTGTTTGTTTACTTAATAGTTACACAGCATTTACAGTACCACTCAAAGTATCTAGTACAAATCATAAGACATCAACAAAAATATAACCATTCAATCATTTATTAAGAGAAGAAATGAAAGAAATTGATCAACGTACAGCATATTTACGCGACAATCAAATTGTTTACTCTTTTGTTTACATCACTGAATAAGACAAGAAAGTGGTAAACAAATATAAATTGTAATTACGAGAAGAGAACTGATATTGTCATTTCAAAACTGTTATATATTGCTAACTGAATAATGATAAATACATTAAAAGAAGTTTTGTACTTAAAACTCATTGTCGGGCGAAGTTATTTACCTTTGTTTACATGTGTTTATTTTCCTTTGTTTCCATGGCAACCACGGAATAATAAATTGATGACAATGTCTTTGAATAGTGACATCTGTTTTGTCTGCTAATGTAAGTCATGTTTTCATTTGAAATAAACCTCTAGCACATTTTATATCAGAAATATTCTTGTATGAAGTTGTTTACTCTTTTGTTTACATAACTTTCACTATGAAAAGACTTACCTTTGTCTTAGGTTTTGACCAAACTTTCCATTGAAAAATACCATTGAAAATTACCGATGCATGAAATTTTAAAAAAATCATAAAAAATCAGCCCCTTGGCCGATTTTGATGATTTTTACATTAATCAACTGGGAATTAAAGGATAAAGCAATTCTGATACATTTAAAGATCCCTAAGTGCAATTTTAAAATACCCATTTCTGTCCCTACCATAGGGCCCCATGGAGAGGTAGGTAAACAACATCAAAAATGTGTCCAAAATCACACTTTCCCGCACCCGCCCAATATTGGACAGTGGCTTTGATAAATTGTGTGGGACTTGTGATCGTAATTAATCCCACTCCAGCAAAGCATAGAGTGTCCATGCTAATGCGTATGGACCTCTAGCACTGCATGTATGTGGTATGCACGGGGTGGATTTTTTTTAGTATTAAGATCATAAAATGTAAGACAAATACAACATAACATAGGTTATGTTATATTTGTCTTACATTTTACAGTATTTAAGATTATTAAATTATTTTTATAATAGAAAAAAAGAATTCAAAACTAACTTTTAAAGCCCTTTTTCCTCCTTCTTTTACAGAGACGGCAGCATGATTCCCTTCTCGATTGCGATGACATCAAAACTGCGCACTTTACGCACACCATACACTGACTTCTACATGCGCTACAATTCGCCACAAAGACAGCTCGCCCCTGAACAACTCGACACAATACCCTCCCTGGATATCTCGCCACAATACCCTGGACAACTCGACCGTAGCAAGTTGTGCAGGGTATTGTTGCGAGATGTCCAGGGTATTGTGTCGAGCTGTCTTGGGGCGGGTTGTTTTTGTGGCGAGTTGTCTAGGCCCCGGTGAAAACATACGTGACTCGTGACCCGTGGCTCTTGCGCAACATCTGACGGGTAGTTTTCATTTCTTGCTTTATCGCAGGTTTAAAGCACCTAGGCCTCTTATTCCGTACAAATTTCTAGATAGACTTTCGAAATGCTTATTATTAGTATCATTATTAATATTATTATTATTATTAAGACCCCAAAATTGCTAAATTGAATATTATACTTGGAATTATATAGTAATGCTCCGCCACCTCTGTCGGCTAATAGTTGGGCTGAAATGTATACCAAACTCTAAAAACGCTCGTACGCAATAGCCTACCGATGAGCTGTGTACACAACCGATCGCGTCCATATCAACATGCATATATTCGGACGTAAGCGGTCGAGAAAGGTCTTTAAAAACAAAGGTCATAAAATCCGAAAATGGCGCACGTTAGCTGAATTGCGGATGGGCTATAAGCAAACAAGTAGGCCAGATGTCTAGAAACCAAGGAAATTTACACTAACGAAACTTGTAAGTTCCATTCTTTATGTATTTGTGATGGGTTATATCCCATTTAATTAATTAGTAGGACATTTGAAAGTGTCATACCGCAGGCTTTCAAATGTGTCGCGTTAATGTGCTGGTGCCAGTGTTGCCTGTTTTACTACACAGTCAGGATAGTGATGCTCCTATGTGTGATTAATCCCAGAATATCATAATCAGAGGTAAAAATAAAAAAATAAAAGCAATTTTCTTACCAGACCGATCAGCTTAGCTTCCTTTTCTAGGCACATTCATGGGGCACTAGAGGGCGCTTTGCGCGCGTACAAAAATCTGAATGGCCTTGCTGCGGTGGGTCGGCAATAATCAGCCCAAAACTTGGATATGGGAGGGTGGAAGGATATATTTTTTTTATAATGTTATCTGGTCTTACCCTTAACCATCCTATGTTTAATCTATGTAGAAATGACATGCGAGTACGATAAGAGAAACATCGGGCCCATTACTGATGCAACTTTTAAAATATTAGCCTAGAAATGACCACCAAACGGAAAAAATTGACATTTTTTCCCGACAAATCTTCATAAAATCTGATTTATAAACAAGTCACATCTAGGTACACTAATACAAATACGATTTTCTTAAAATTCAGGTATTATTTTTTAAGTTTCTTTCAAGTATATTTCTGCGCATTGCAGCGCCAATGTTCTTCACTGCTTCAAAATCACCCTTGAAATTTTTTTTTTGCAACGAATTTTTTACGAGGTCCGCGAGTGTTCCCCGTTCCTTGCGTGTTGAAAGTTTGGTAATACATAGTTTACATTGACTTGCGCACGAAAAAATGGTCGAAAACAAAATGTCAAATGAAGAAATAAACAAGCTTTTGTATAGTTATAAGAGTTCTACCGAGGTTTCTTTGTCGATTTAATTTATTATATAGTCTCAATTAGAATTCAGAATTATCTCACTGAAAAGTTAAGAAACCGACGATGTTCTCGATCGTAGTTATTTTCATTTTGCCAGCAGCCGATCTAGCGTTGTTTGGGCAAAAAGCTAGGCCGCTGCCTTCCCATCGCAAACCTTTCCGAGTCCCGCTAAAATGGCGCGGTGCGGAGCTCCGAAGCTGCGTTGGTATCGCTGCAAACTCTCAGCCGGCTAGCTCCCCACGACGGACCATTCGCGGTATGGCGAGAGTGTGTGTGTGAGGTACGATTTTGGATTCGAGAACGCACGTAATGCAACCGTGCGCGTCATATTCAGCTGTCGAATGTCTACGACCATTTTTACATGTACGATTTTTAGTACAGATACTTGGTCAGTTTTCTTCTTATATCTTTGGTTTTACAACATTTAAAAATATAATTTCTTCAAATTTGCTCCTGACTCGGTTCAGACTAATTGTGTGATGTGTTTTCAAGTCAATTTTTTGAATATATTTTTTTGCATGAATTTGCCTACCTTTTCACATGTACCGTGGGAATTTACGATCTCTACACAATGGTGATGACCTCTGACTGGCATTTCCGTAATTGTGGGTAAATTGTGCTGCTTCCGTATAATGCGCTGTATGAGTGTTATTCAGCGCATTATACGGAAGCAGCACATTTACGAGAATGTGCTGCTTCCGTATAATGCGAGGTCATTTTTACCTCTGATTATGATATTCTGGGATTAATTACGATCACAAGTCCCACACAATTTATCAAAGCCACTGTCCAATATTGGGCGGGTGCGGGAAAGTGTGATTTTGGACACATTTTTGATGTTGTTTACCTACCTCTCCATGGGGCCCTATGGGAGCAAGTTAAGGCTCTCTCGAATACTATCATTAAAAAAACATTTCGAGAGAGCCCTTAAGGCTAGTTCCTTTCATACTTGTTATGATAATCAATATTGATTGATTTGTGCAACATGCAACTGTCAACTTTTTACGATTTAAAAAAAATTAAACAGTAGGTCTAGTAGGGTGTCTGATGGCGCACCGATGTTGTGTGCTAAAATTCTTCCCATAGAGATTGCACGCATCCCTATGCAGTCTACGTGCGCTGCGCGACCATGCAAAAAAAGTCAAGTTTTTTTTTCAATTCGAGATTCAAACCTTTATCTGTTGTGATCCTAAAGGTGATACTCAATAAATGAGGTGTCATATGAAAGAGCAGGTTAATTCCAATATTTCCAAAGGGGCGTAGCCCCCTGAAATTCTAAACATATCGTGGTCAAAACAGCAATTTAAACATTGTGTCCTGGCTAACTTTGAGGTTTGCCACTTTTGAGATATGACGCCCCGATCGATAAGTAGTCCCAGTCCTAAGGAACAATTCTATGCGCTCATATTTTCGCTAGCCCCCAGGGATCACAACTGATTACAGTTTAAAAATACCCTTTCCGCTATTTGATGGATCAGCTAATTAGGGGGCGTGCGCTCCGCTCAGTCCAAACCATGGTTACATCGCGTAACATCTCCGCGTACGAACGAAACCCGAAATGAAAGTATGGTTAGCAATTCGCGCAATAAACCCGGAAGTGTAGTCACTTCCTGTTTTTTTAGCGCGAACGGCTATCCATACTAGTCAATGGCAGGCATCGCGGAGACAAGGTGGCTCAAGCTGCAAGTCGCGCATTGGCTTAGCAGCATGCGTACGATATGCATACGCTTGCATATCGCGCGATACAGCTGTTTGGCTAAATTTAGCAAAACAACATCACTCTGCGTGGACGTCTTTTTCGTCGATTTTGACCAAAATGATATGAATATACCAGCGTTTTGGAGGGGCTGTATCTTTTGATAGAAACATCGGTGAAGCTTCAAATTTGAAATGTATTATTCTGATTACACTTTTTATTCAAATATCAAACAAAAATGGTGTAAAACGATCCCAAATTGAAAATTGAAAAATCGTTCAGACACCCTAACAGTAGGGAAAAACTGATTCCGCGATGATTTTCTTAAGGCTTTTTAATTTGATTTTGTACAGAGACTTTCACGTCAGGAGCGATAAATCCTCAGGAAGACGGACACCCCATAAAAGAAGACGGTTAACTGGGGGTGTTTTATTATGCGTAATCCATGAAATCCGCAAAGCGCTGAAGAAGAAAAATCGTCCACAAAAATGGGGACAAAAATTAATTTTTAGGGCTTATTTTGACCGCGTATACAAGGATATCCTTGTTTATGCAGGCAATCCTCATTCTCGGACCAGCGCCCCTACTGTTAAAAGGGATGTTAACCCTGAAAGCCTCTAGTGTAAATTCCTTTACTCGGTCTAAGTATTTAATTTAAATCGCATCTCCTCACATGAATAATTCAAATTATTTCAGGAAATATTCATAAGTGTGGATAGCTAACAGTAACATTCTCTCGTCAAATTTCGAAGACACCTAACACTCTGACAATTTTTGTCTCGCCTGCGTAGCAAAAAGCGAGACATAGGCGCCGCTTTTCCGGTGACGGCGGCGACGGCGGCGGCGGCGACGGCGACGGCGTCAACATCAAAAACTTAACCTAAGGTTAAGTTTTTGAATTTTTGATATAATTTTTAAAGTATAGGTTCTTAGTCAATGAAACTTGGATTATAGGGTAATCAAGTATCCCCAATCATGTGAGTAGAATTTCAGATCACAAAGTCAAGGTCAAAGGTCATTTCAGGTCAACAGACTTGGACTATGTTGTAGCATCATCATCGAAAACTTAACCTAAGGTTAAGTTTTTGAATTTTTGATATAATTTTTAAAGTATAAGTTCTGAGTCAATGAAACTTGGACTATAGGGTAATCAAGTATCCCCAATCATGTGAGTAGAATTTCAGATCACAAAGTCAAGGTCAAAGGTCATTTCAGGTCAACAGACTTGGACTATGTTGTGGCATCATCATCAAGATTTTCAAAATGCTTCGTTATTTTTCAACCGATTTTGATTCTGATTGTTTCATATGATAGGGCTAGGAAGGGGATTTAAAACTTCTACACCGAATTTTGAAATTGTTCTCCATTAATTAATAATAGTAATTTATGCAAATTTTTTCCAAAAATAACAAAAATTGCTTCTTCTCCCTCATTTCTTGACCGATTTTGATTTGGTTTGCCTTATCTGGTAGAGCTAAATTTGGAACACTAAACTTCTACACAGAATTTTGAGATTTTACTCCCATTGATTAATTATGATAATAATGCAAATTTATTCCAAAAATAATTTAAAAATCACAAAAAATGCTTCTTCTCCTTCATATTTCGACCGATTTTGATTTGGTTTGCTTTATATCGTAGAGCTAACTTTGGTACACTAAAGGTCTACACAGAATTTTGAAATTGTTCTCCATTAATTAATTATGGTAATTTATGCAAATTTATTCCAAAAATAACAAAAATTGCTTCTTCTCCCTCATTTCTTGACCGATTTTGATTTGGTTTGCCTTATCTGGTAGAGCTAAATTTGGAACACTAAACTTCTACACAGAATTTTGAGATTTTGCTCCATTGATTATTTATGGTACTTTATGCAAATGAAATGAAATTATGTCCCTTCCAGGGCATCACATTTTTATTTTTTGACCAGTTCAAAAGTGTACCACGATATTTGTTGTTGCGAGATGCGGATGACCACTACAATGTACGTCATTGACGTTCTGGTTTATCATATTGAATTGCGTTATGCAGGCGAGACCGCCGAGAGCGTTTCCCTTGTTTATACTTGAGGGAGCACGAGTCATTTTTGTGAAAGGGTTCAAAATGACACTTGATTTTAAGCCTTCACTTGAAATCTTCAGAGATGCCAAGTTCAAAGATCAGCTATGCGTGACATTTTCATGACTCGGTGCGTGAGAGCGTTTTCAGACCCTCGAAAGGTGTGACGTCACGCATAATGCGTGAAACTTGGTAGCTCTGAATCCTGAAGATCAATATAACCTTCAAAGGTGGTATAGAAGAAACCTTGGTTCAAATGTCTAATTTTGTGACTCTCTTTCTGTATCAATTTTATTCAGACATGCAAATAAAGGGGCAACAAAGGAATACAAGACTGCAGGGCCATCAGTGACATTGCAAGAGGTACACTAAATAATAATTATACCTGTTCTGTGTGAATGTAGAATCATCGTTATGGTCCTAAGAGTCATGACTGATCATTTGTGGCCCAGTAGACAATGGTTGATGAAACACCCCCCATCGATAAGAAAGATATTTGAATGAATAATACGGCTATGCTTTTTGGTGCAAAATTAGATGTATGTTTATAATGATATTAATAAAGATTTTGAAATATAATCTAGCACAGCTTCTTTGAAAAAGCCATAACTTTATGAGATTAAACAAAGAGGGGTCATTGGAGATATTCTTAGATGATTGTTTTGTGAAAATTCAATGTACTGAAACTTTTTTCAGTGAGTGATCGATATGCAGGAAATATCACAATTCCCATTTTCCATTTAGTTAACAATAATTATTGAATTTTAAATTGTGATTTTGATTCTATTGAGGGAAGAACTTTCTATGGTGTCTTCAAACACTCAAATGCATAAGATTTGTTCATTATCCCTGACACATAGACACATAAAACCTTAAATAAATCTCCTCTTGTGCAGGAAGGGTCTTCTTCTGATGAGGAAGATCAGCAGTTGATGACTCCTTATCAAGAGCTGCTTGCCAATTTGGGTGCCGACGGAGCAGGGGACGACGATCTATCAGGTACTTATAAATCACTGTTCTTGCCCTCTTAGAGTTGTATGTGGGAAGTCTGCCAATATTTTGTCCTTACTTTTTTTTCTCTTTCTTTCTTAAAGTTGTATGCGTTATCTTTTAGATCCCTTGTTGACCATACATTGCGAGACAAACGCATGTCACTAGCGATATTATTTTCGATACTATATCCGCAGTGAGTAATATAATAGCGTTATCTTTTTTATTCATATTTAAAAGATGGTATATGTGCACACTTTGAAATTCAATCTCTAATGAGTTATTAATTGGCCAGTTTAAAAATGAACAAGAATTTGACCTAAAATAATGACTCCATAGAGGGGACCCGAGGGATGATGATGATGTTATCCTACCGTAAGCTTATTTATCCATGTATCCATTGACATTGAAAGTTAATGGCATTCAATTTACCATGGTTACCATGACCATCCTTTCTTTGTTATTTATATTTTAGATGAGGAGGATTTGGATGATAGTGAAGAGGAAGATGGAGAACAAGTAGCCGGTGATAGTAACGATGGTGAGGTCGATGACAGTGACATTGATGACGAAGATAATGAAGAAGAAAATAGTGGAGTTGAAATAGGAGAGGACGAACTCTTATCAAATGGAGAGGAAGAGGAGGACAGCAATGATGAAGAGGAAGAAGATGAGGAAAAAGAAGAAGAGGGGAGTGAGGAGGAAAAGGAAGAGGAGGAGGAGGATCTTGGATCAGAAAGTGAATCAGATGATGCAGATGGCGATGATGATGAACATGAGGAAAGCAAGTCACAAGTAAACAAAGGTATAGCATTCAATGCTTGTGCCACTATTAACATTGCTTAATGATGCATCAATGGTTTGAGATTTTGTCTCATTTTTTGCCACCATTCCTGACCACACTAAACATCTACTGCAGTCTAGATTTCAATTGGACATTGTGACTTGTAATTTTTTTCAGTGATAATTTTGTTTCCTAATTTGAACAAATGTGTGAAACATAAAGGACAACCCAATTTTTGCATTAAGTTGAATTTGGTGAAAAACAGAAAATCAGACAAACAGGTTGGAAGAGTTTTGAAAGAAATAAAACAAATTTGAAATAAGTAATGAAATTTTGAGATCACTGAATCTAGGTGAATCTTACATTTGCAAATTGTTCATGCGACTTTGATGTGATTTGGGACAGCTTAGCATTAGTTGTGCACTAAGATATCATGAATTTCCATTTTTCTTCTGAGTTTGACTGGCAGATTTATTGTAGAATTTAAAAGTAGTGATTCATTTAATTGGGATGTCTGCATGAGTACTTCCATACATATATCTAACTGGAATTGAAATTGTAGTTGTTGATTTTCCTATCCATTTTTGTTTAATGTGCAGATCCATTTTTCAAAAGGGTCAACTATGAACTAAGTGAGGACTTCATCAACAAGTTGAGTAAAGGGAGGCCCAGTCACAAATTTGAAGAAAAGGTATGAAATAAAGGCGCACCATATACCATCATCATGATGACTAATTATACATGTTATTCTTTGTTCAGATGATTTCCTGTAAACTTCTCTTTTTCAAATTACTCTTTGCAAATAAAGAACATGGAATATGTGTTAAAAGAATTTTTTTTGTACAATTATTATTAATTTCTCTTTAGTCGGATAAATATATTTAAGGCTAGGAGAGTCCTCAGGTTTATTACCTAATTTGCCCCCTGCCAACTACACTTGTAAAACAAACATTTATCTAACCCTGCCTTAAAAGTATAAGATCAACAATCGGAAATTACATCATTTTATCATGCCATGGTTGTTTGATGTAGACTTTTAAGTGACATCTTTGTTAATACAAGTGTAAGTCTGTGTAAATTTATATTTCAGTGTTTTCTTAACTTAACGTTATTGTTGAAAGTGTACTTGATATGTTTTTTTTTATTGCGTTTTTAAAAATCTTCTAGTGGTCATGCTTGGGAAAACTCTCCTGTTCTTGTTACGACGATGTCTCACAAGGGGATTTGAAGGTGTGCAGAGAAACAGACTTCAAGTCTCTACATGTAAGTCATTCATTGCCTCTCCAGAGCAGTGCCGCAGGGTTGAATCCATTGGTATTTTAATAAAACATGAGTTATGTGAAAAATACATCAAAATGCATAGATGAGGACATTTTATGCGAGAGAACAATAACTGTAAAGAAAGGGATTTGATAAATGGATATGCATGCTAGTGCACTTGTATATTTATTTTGCATTTGAAGATGTGTTCAGTTTTGGGTTTCTGAATTGATATAGATGTGTACCATTGTACTGGTTTAATCAACAAGATTTAATATTTTAATCTCGTAATGTACGTATTGCTGTTCAATGTTGATGTCATTTCATTTCCCATTATATCTTTGACTATTTTAGGTCCCCAAACGAGTGTCTAGCTCTTGGAAAGAGGCTAACAAGGATTACATAGACGCAGGCTCAGAGGCAAATCTATCTCGTCTTCAACAAGAGCTGTTCTCCATCATGAACTCTTCCAAGGTACACTTCAACCTTTGCTTGGCCACCATTTAAAAAATAATGATAATACTACGTATGGTGGCTTCTTACAAAGCATTTATGTCTGTCAAGCGTGACACTCATTGTGCTGTAAAAACATAAAAAATGAAATATAACAACATATGCAAGTTTACCTTATTAAGATAGCAATCATTGAACTAAGAGCATATAACGGACAAAACGAATGTAACTATGACAGTTTATGTAAAATTGCAATCAACAAAAAGTTAAGAGTTTAATTTGACTTTGATTAAATGACAATTTTTTCCATAGACATATTGGACTAAATGGTATAGATAAGAGTAATACTTGTAGTCGGTACATAGATTCAAATCATTTTTTTTTAATTCTCCCACATCATTCCCTGGGATACTGCTAGGTAACATTTTACTCATTTTGGTGAACAATTTCCTGCCAAAAAACTTGGTGGTTCTGACAATTGTTTAAATCGATGAAGCTAGCATGGAAATGGGTTTTTTACCTGGATCCTTAAATAATTTGCATTTTATTTATGACAGGATCTGGTTTATCCTGAGAGGAGTTACAAGAATGAAGAGGAAATCAGACTGGTCTACTGTCTTCATGTGCTCAGCTATATTGTCAAGTATGTATTATGATGATTTCTTTTCCTTACTTTTTGTTTCTTCTTTCTTTTCTTAGCTTTCTCTATCTTTCTCTTTCTCTTTCTCTCTCTTCTCTTCTCTTCCCTTTTGTTTAATAATAATATTTTATCACTAACTGATTTTTTTTCCCTCAAAATTGTGTTTAGATCAAGAAATATCGTCCAGAAACATAACCAGATGCTGACAGCTAATCCCGAACTTGACACTGAGTGAGTAGAAAAAAACATTACCTCTTTATATATTCTGATGTGTATGTTACGTAATTTTGATTATCTTTTCTACAAATTACGATTCAGTGTTAGTCAGCACGATTTTTACACATCTATCTTGATTTACTTCATCATGTATTTGTATTTGACAGGGACACTCGGTTAGTTACCAGACTATAGTGTTTTTGTAAGAGGAGATATTTATCTATTCTATAGTCATTGCATGTATGAGTGCCATTGATATGAGGGCCAATCTTTTAGAAGACCATTTTCATAATATGTTCAAAATTATAGGCGGTTTGTTGACAAAACTAGGTTTATTTCAATGCTTTTTTTGTACAAACCTGGTTTGTAAAAACGAGTCTAAACGTAAACCTAGGTTTGTCGACAAACCTCCTTTGTGAATTTGGGCATTAATGTTTACCGAGCAACTTGTTATTATGTTCACATAATGTATATTGTTGTATCTCAAAAGTCAAAATGCACATTGCTTACATGAGATGTTCGAACAAACATGGCATGTCCTACAGCAATTTGTAATATTTCAGACCTGAGCAATATGTTATAATCATTTTAAAACTTTCCCAGATCAATGAGGGACCAGGGCCTGACCAGACCGAGGGTCCTGATTCTGGTCCCATTCAGGAGCTCAGCCCTGGAGGTCATCAAGACCATGGCTAAGATCCTGATCCCACCAGACCAAACCATGAGCCATCGGAAGAGGTTCTTTGAAGAGTATGGAGGAGGCGATGATCCAGAATCCAATATAGTCAAGCCAGGTTAGGGATAGAGTCCTTGTAGTCATAACTATGGTTGTTGTCGGTGATGGTGATGTTACTGAGGTGGAGGAGGAGAACTGTGTTGATGATGATTATGATGATCTTGGTGGTGTTGGTGAGAATGATGAAGATGAGGATGATGAGGATGTTAGTGATGTTGGTGATGAGATCTTAACTCTCTAAACGAAACCATGATCTATCAGAAGAGATTCTATGAAGAGTACTGAGCAGGCATAGATCCAGCTTCATCCAATATTGGAAGAATGATAGTTGATGAGGGGGAGGAGGAGGAAGGGAAGGATGATGGTTATGAAGGTGATGTATATACATGTAACTTATTTTAAGTGTATTTAAACTGCAATATCTCTTTAGAATGAATAATTGAAGCTCATATATTTGATACAGTATAGTACACAGAATCGCTTACATCAAGAGCAAAACAAGTTTTGGTGATTGGTACACTTTAATATAAATCATAAGGTAAATTGAAATATTTTATTTGATGAGACATACATGTATATTTTTATGATTATAATGTATGCCATGTTTATTATTTGCAGAGGACTGGGAGGCAATGTTTAGAGGGAACAATGATGATCATTTCAGACTGGGTGTCACCATCACAAGAAAGAGCTTCAAACTCTACTCCACGTTCTACTCAGCTGATATCATCATTGCTTCTCCGTTGGGACTCAGGACAGTCATAGGGGCAAAAGGGTGAGTGGATGGATTAAATTAAAGTATACATTAAAAAACACCGGTTTACCACATCTTGTGTCAACAAACCTTGAGAGAGACTTGAATGGTCTTGTTTTCTCAATTTATTTTCCCTATAAGTCATGCAAGTCATTTTCTTTGCCATCCATTTCAGAGAGGACAAGCATGAGTATGACTTCCTGTCTTCAATTGAGCTGCTTGTTATGGACCAGGCAGATGTCTTCCTCATGCAGAACTGGGAACACATCACGGTAATAATAATATTCCACTTTTATATAGCGCTTAATACAAATGTGTCTAAGCGCTTTACAGATATACTATTACCCCGGTCATTGGATTCAATACTTGCCCGCACACACTGTGCGCGCAGCAATCTCCACTCCCTGGGTAGGCTCAAATCACATGAAAGAGTTGTTCATCTGTAGTAGCCATTTGTTCATTTTGTGTGTTTCCATTCGTTTTAGGGGACAATTTCTAGGTGGTCAGTTCTTTACACCGACTGGGACTTGTTTCACAAAGCCTTTTTTCAATGACAAATGACAAAAATCAGTGACAAATCTGATGATAACCAATCAGAGGCAAGGATTTCAGTAGCTTATAACAAAAACTGTCATTTGTCACTGATGATAAGTTTTGTGAAATGGGGCCCTGAATTCTCAACTTCAACCTGTACCTGGCAGTATACCAAACCCTAACCCTAAACTTACCCTTACCTTATATCTTCGACAAAATATACAAAGGTTGATAGAGCACATGTTGGAGCAAAGTTTTTTCTTTTCTTTTCTTTCAGTATTGCTCAATTTCTGTATACTGCATTAAAAGAGGCCTGTAAAGGCATGTATTTTAAATAAGGTAATGGTATATCATATGTAAAAGCAGAACTTTTGTGGATTTTGCAAGTGGCCAAATGAACCATTGTTTCATACTTCAAAGTAATTGAATCCCAACAGTGAATTTGTCAAATTTGCATACCGTAGTTTCTTGCCGATAAAATGGCCATCACTGACAGTTCATACATGTGCCATAGTGTCATTCATATTGCAGTATCAATCATTTTGACTATACTCATGAAAGTTTTTTCCTTCACGAACTTATATCCATTTTTGTCATACTTCAATGAATATTTTGCCAACATTCTAAGCCAAATAAGTATTTTAGTAAATTTCACAACCATTTCAAAATAAACAGTAATTGTTTTCTTTTTCTGTAGCACATCATGGAACACTTACATCTACAACCCAAGGATTCTCATGATGTAGACTTCTCTAGAGTCAGAATGTGGGCCCTCAACAAATGGTAAAGGTCAACGTTTTCTCGTCTTAACCAGTTGAAAAATTACCCTCTATACATTTCCCTGGGAACTGTCATTGATAGTGTAAATGTACAGGTTTATAGACTGATGTTTCCTTGAGGGAGGATGGGAAGGACAGGGAGGAAGGTGGTCATTTTCTCACATAGGTCATCTCAAGTTTTCCGGAACTAAACTGCTTCTGGTCTGATTTGTAGTAAGTTTGATCCCTGTCTGGTCAATGGGATTCACTAGGTGATAGCACGAGTGATTATTTCTCCTTTACTTACAGAGGGAATGCGGGACCTCTTCAAATTGTCTAATTAACAGTAAACTTTATGTATTCAGTATATGATGATTATATTTCTGCTCCAAACTGAATTACAATTACCTTATGTATTCAGAATATTATAATGATTTTATTTTTCTGCTCCAAACTGAATTACAATAAACCAAAATGAAAAAAAATAAAACTTGAAAATTATGAGAGCTTTGGACCACAGGTATTTGATCAATGGTGATCAATATTTGGGATGCATGCAGTAGCAGTTTAAATCCAATAGAAACTTTTACTTGTGGTAACAATTGTGCTATGTATATACAATATAGTCTTATCTCTATAACTTATCATGTTTTCATCGTTTTCCATGACAGGAACAAGTACTACAGACAAACATTGATCTTCAGCAACGTGAACACACCTGAAATCAATGCTCTAGCCAGCAAACACTGCTCAAATATCCTTTTCACTAGCTTGGTACACAAGTCTTTATTTTGAAATAATAGATCTTTATATTACTTAACCAGCACTCAGTATGGGTTTTTGCTGTTTTAGAAACCAATTTGTATGAATATTTTCATTAAAACATACATCATGTTAGTAGTTGTACCCTCTCTGTTTTTTTTTTTTTTTCCTTTTCTTCTGTCCTACCTAATTTTAAAAGCACTGACTGTTTAAAGGTAAAGACCAGTATTGGAAACGCCCCAATTTCAAAAAATGAAATGGAAGCTCTCATTACCAATCATGTGAAAGAATATGTTTTGACTATAAATACATGATGATAAAAAATTTGCAGGGAAACCGCCTACTAATTCATATATTTGGTAAATTTGTTTCTCTCATGGACTGTGAGAGATATAGGGTAGTCCCATATACATCTTTCTGTGTATAGTGCTTGTAACTTTACGAAGAATGGGCCAAATTTCTTATCATTTTGATGATTCCAGAACCTTGCAGATGCTAGATGCTAGATGATCAACCTTTTCTGATCAATTCCACAACGTTTCTTTCACAATGCAATCGCATGACCATAACTGGTCTTTACCTTTAATATCATAAGATAGATGGGCTTTATGAATGTCTTGTTGAAGTATTCTTTGATTTGCATTTGTTTAGTTCAATGGTTTGGATCACAAAATGTGAAGCCAAATTCATGCACAAAATATGCAAAATACATGCAACTATTATTGACAGGTAGGCTAGATTGTATATGGTTCTTTAGCACACTTTCTTAGTCACAGTGAAGTAACTATGATCCTTAACCTATATGGTATTACATATGGCAGGTAGAGTATCAGTGAACAACATGCCGGCACTCGGTAGCATTGGTCAAGTGGCTGTACAGCTTCCTCAGGTGAGTTCAATGTGACTGTTTCAGGTTTAAATGCATATGCCGTCTGAATTGAAGTACCGTAATTAACGTTGTATAAACCGCCCTTGTGTAGAAACCGCACCCCTCTTTTTCGCCCTAAAAAAATATTTTATTTTATTTTTTATTTTTTTTGGCCGACTCTGTCGGCAGCAAGCAATGTAAATTAAAAAAACAGTAGAAGACCTAGGATAGAACCTTGTGGTAAGCCGTGTAATAGAAGAAAAATTGGAGGAATTATTATTATAAACTACATATTGAGGTCTATCAGAAAGATTACTTTCAAACCAAGATGACAGACACATTTGAGTGTTGTTCTAGTTTCTGAGTGGTGAGTCAACACACCGATTACTGAGCTGGGAGACATTGCCAGGCATAGCGCCAGGTGGAGGGGCATAAATCGAAACTTAAAAACTTTTTTTTTTGGTGAACCGTGTATAAACCGCACCCCCGACTTTGAATTTTTGCGGCGGCAAAAAAGTGTGGTTTATACACCGTTAATTGTGGAACATAAAATCTATGAATAGTTTTAAAAATTGCATAAAAAGGTTTTTTTAAAGAAATCTGCAGCAGATGAATACAATAGCATGGATAAATTCATATCTAGTTGTCACTTGTGTAGTTTTAATTTAATAGTAGTGATCTTTTCTAAAAATCTACATGGTGTCTTAATGTGCTGTGAACGTTTAGATTCTGTTATATTTAATAATGCAGAGTTGCACATGGAGAGGAAAGGTTGTGATAGTTGATATGAGAGTGATATTTCATTTTATTAACATTTACTGCAAGACATCACAGTAAACTATCTTTGGTGATTTATTTTTACAGGTTTTCCACAGGATAGAATGTGACAGCTTTGCTTTGGCTCATGAGAAGAGATTCCAGTTCTTTATCACAAAGGTACATACCTTCTACTTTTGTTTCTCTTTAACAGAATGTTACCAAAAATCCTATAATATATGCTGTATACATGTATATTATATATACAGTACAAGTATGTGCTAAATAATGCTCTGGGATTGCATGTGTATATGATTGTCTGACTGAAAAATCCAAATAGTGTAAAACTTGAATCGTATTGTATCTTGGAATCATTTTGATAACATTTCATTTTAGAGAGATAGATGTATATAATTTTCATTTCATTTCATTTCTTTATTGTGTCCATATAGGATAATTGTTTATATTCACATGAACAATCTTGCTTCAACATATGAACATAGGAACAACATATAATTGACATTCATAGGGCCCTGTTTTAGTATACATTTGATATAATATACATGATCATGATGAATATACATTTAAATACTCTTTCTTCTTCTTCTTCTTCTTCTTCTTCTTCTTCTTCTTCTTCTTCTTCTCTCTTTCTTCTAACATACCCTCCATTTTCCGTTTGTTTTCATGGTTTATCTCTCAGCTTACAAGATTGTTTACATTTTTAGCATTCAATCGGGTCTATAAACATATTTATGCTTCCTATTTAATTTGGCAGGTCCTTCCCCAGTATAGAGAATCTCTGATGTCTGGTACCATGATCTACATTCCATCCTACTTTGACTATGTCCGAGTCAGAAACTACTTCCGCAAACAGGAGATCAATTTTGCACAGATTTGCGAGTGAGTATAGACTGTCAAAATCCTAAGGCCCAAATTCATGATGGAGGTTTAAATTTAAATTGCGGTCCAGACCAAATGTGAACCTCCTGTATTACTTCCCTCAAATTGGACATGAGGACACACATGTACTATGCATAAGGAGGATTCAAACATACTGATATCTATTTTCTTCAACAGTCTACACAAAATGATGGAACATGTCATGTTCATTCATACACAAACCTTAGATTAGATATTGTCCTTATGCATCTCTTCAAGAGCAAAGAATGACACAATTTTTTTTAAACTTGAGGGTCACCCCTTCTTATGCAAGAAACTAAGACTTCAAACCAATGGAAAAAATATTAACACCACTTGTAGTATTTGCTTAGAATTATAAAACAACATGCATTACTTGGAAGGATAAAAAAGTTATAATAACTCCAAGAGAGTCTGCTTATTGCTGTAGTTCATATGTGATACAGAGCTGCCATTTAGTACCAGTACGAGGGCTGCATGATATGTTGATAATAGTAAAGTTGTGATATTCAATATTTTTGAAATTCAGGTACACAAGCCAGTCTAATATCTCAAGAGCAAGGATGTATACAGCAAAAGGAATGCGTCATACTCTAATCATCACTGAGAGATTTCACTTCTTCAGAAGGTATAGTTTGAGAATGATGATGATGATGATGATGATGATTATGAGAAGGAGGAGGAGAAGGAGAATAATGGTGTTGAGGGTTATGGTAATGATGATGATATTGCTGCTGATGATGGTGGCAGTGATGATTATGTTGATGACATAAAATATTTGTAATTGGTTTTTTTCCTTCTTTTAATACATTATGTGGTTATTTTTATTTAATTTAAATAATGTCATACATGGAAATGTATTACGCTTTACAAGTGAGCCATACTATTGAACTGTACTGCCCAATAACGATAACGTTTCCTTAGAACATGTTCTCGTATAGACATTTGCTACAAAAGAAAATATGATGTTCTTGTTACAATGAAAATAATACTTTCCATTTTAAAGTGTTTCATGCACAGACAATACCAGCCTCCATTGTTCTCAAACTCCACAATGCATTTACCTCATGTGTCCTTTACAGGTACAAGTTGCGCGGCATTCACCACATCATATTCTACCAGCTTCCCACCTACCCGCACTTCTACAGTGAGCTGTGCAACATGCTGGAGACGCCAACAACAGAGGGCGCAATGAAGGAACACACCTGCAGTATTATGTACACCAAGTACGACGCCCTTCGGCTGGGGCCAGTGGTTGGACTCAAACGCAACAGTCACATGTTGAACTCGGACAAGAATGTTCATATGTTTGTTTCTGGAGATGTCTGAATGATGAATGACAAACATAAGTATTGTGTCGGTGTCTCTCTGATCCAAATGAACGAACTCGCAGAAAAGAAAGTCCATATGTCCATGTCTGGTGATCTCTGCATGGCGATTAACCAACAGTATCTCAAGCTGGTGTTCTTGTGACCTGATGTGTGGTTGGTTTTAAGAAAGACCAATCATCACACTGATGTATAATGCATTAGAAGAAGATATCATGCTGTTTGGTGATTAGACACTTGGAGGTGGAGCAAGGAACACGATCTATGAAGGAGAGAGTTCTCAAAATGTCTTCCAAAAGCTCTTGAAATGTTTTCAATTCAGAGGAGCCATCTAGTGCTCACTTGAATAGCATAAGCTAGTCAACATCCTGAATTTAGAGATACAGACAGATAAAGAGAGAGAGAGAGAGAGAGAAGGGATATTAAACTTATATGTGATTTTAATCAATAGAAAAGCTAATAGTTATCAAAACAGCAAAACACCTGACTTACAAGTTGAAGTTACTATCCAAATATCTATCACTTTGAATGAAGACTGGTGCATCTAGCTAGTGAAAGGATATTCAAGCGGTGTTTGCTGGCTGGAGCATTGATATCAGGTTCATTCACATTGGTGAAGTTTGTCTGTAGATTGTCTCAGATGCTATAAAATCCTTTGTGTTTCTGGTCAGTTTACCAGGATTTGATCTTTATTAAGGCAAATAATAATGATGCTGCAGGCAAGGTGCATAAGAAAGTAAATTTGAAGAATAGTTAGCAACAAGACAGTGCAATAAAACAGGAATGGACAAAGAGCGTACATTGCACTTAAAAGTCACTACCTGTCCGTCTATGGACAACAAATAAACAGACAATACTTTTGTAAGAATGTAAAAGTTAAAAAAACCCATCATGCTCTAACGTGATGACGTTCCTTTCTTCCTCTTAATTTATCTGTTGATTGTTGCATTTCCTATCCCTAGCTAAACATGTAACAGACTGCTTTAAAATACCCTCCCCCCCCCCAACAGTTCTCACAAAGAAAGTATTTCTAAATAATACTTGATATATCATTCTAGAATGAAGAATTGAATTTTATTTTGTATTTTGTATTGAAAGATTGGCAGGTTTTTATATAAGATCTTTTCTTTTTTCTTTAAAGATACAGCAGCAAGCTATGGTTTTATTAATGATAATTGTATTCATTGTGTACGATAAGAACAACATTAAACGGTTTAAGTCCATGTATAGGTAGAAGGGTGAAGTCAATCTGGCAAATTTCTTTGATTTGAGTTAATAAAAAAACTTGATAGATTCTAAACTGCTACTGTTTAAAATATAGTTATACTTCTTCTAAAGGGGTGGAATAATCACTGAATGATAGATGTGATTTTGTAAACACTGGACCTTCTGGTCAGAAGTGCTTTCTAAATTCAATTCAACTTTATTTCCACATTTGGTTAAAAATAAAGAAATACAATCAACTTGTGTATGGCAAAGATTCAAAAGAAACGTGGACTTCTCATAATGTGGTGGAAATAACAAAGACCAATCTATCCACTAAGAATCCATCCGACAGTTTACTCTAAAATTTGCACACATCTCATGATTTGAAAAGAAATTAGTTTCTACCATTACCGTAGTTTTTATGTAATTCATTGTTATCAATGTGAATTGTAAATGGAATATATTCATGAATATACTCCTTGAAATATGAGACTCCACAAATTCCTGTAATATTTTTTCACAAGAAGCCAAGTCATTACAAATATACTATTATAAATAAAATATTTTAAAAACTATTAATAATATTCTGTTGAGTCTTTGTTTTGTTTCTGTGTGTTGCATTTTGTATTTTACCCTAAAGTTGCAGTTTTTATGTTGATTCCATTTCTACTTTGATGATCACATTTTGGTTAAATTCAGATTTTACATGTGAGTGAATTTTGAAGATGTTGATGATGATGATGATGATGATGATGATGATGATGATGATGATGTTGGTGAGGATGATGATGATAATGATGATGATGGTGCTGCTGATGAAGATGATAATGATAGCGATGATGAAATAGACTCAATATCATATGTATTGTAATATATATCACAGTAAAAAGGTTTTCATGATAGATGGAATGGAAAGAAAAAAACATCTCTAAATCGCCAGTTCCTTATTAACAATATAGAATAAATTAAATTCAAAGTTCAAAACCCTTGCATGTAGGCCAATACGGCAACAAAGTCTCAAAAAAAATTTATATCACTGTAATTTCATGTCAAATCTTTAGTTCTTTTATATTTTTTCTCCATCTTATTCATGTGTTTGTATAATTTCAACATTGAAACAATTTTTTCATTATTATTTATTTCTTAGTACAGGTATGGTTTACACTTCTTGTGTTATCTATGGGTACTATCAGAATTGCATTTGTTAGCATATATACGAGCATGTCATAAAGACACGCAAGACCTTTCCATTCTTTCGTGTTTAATAGGTTTAAGAAGTCTAAAAACATGGGAACGTTTGTTTATTTTTTTATTTATGAGAAGGGAGTCTCTTCATTCATTAGGAGGCACGTACAATTTTGTGTGTGTTTGGGGAGGGGGGGGGGGTTTCTACTAGGGTCTAGATCTTCGTACAGTACAGCTACACTGTATAGTAGTTGAGTCAGGTACAAGTACCGGTATACGTGCGAAAAGCAGGAAGATTTCAATTGCACAACTACTACCAAAGAGCTTATACTACAGAGAGGGCTTGATTAGCTCCACTATAGTATGTAACATAGAAGTAGAAATAATCGATGTAGAAATAAATGCTCTCTAGCTGTTTAACTATTTAGCATTAATTATGTGCTTTTAAAAACTTTTAAATTTGCTTACCATGATTCATTCCTCCCCCCCCCCATAATTTCGAAGAAAAAGGTTGAGAAATATGGTGTATAGATCATAGTGGAAGTTATAGACAGAAAAATCTGTCTGTTTGGAGTATATATTTTTTTTAAACATCTTTGAATTTTCATGCTGTGTACAAGAAATATTCGGTATAGCCAGATATAGTCTTGGTAGAACATATCCGGGGCCGGAATATATCCCTGCACACAATTTTTTGACTGATATTTTTGGTCATGTAGGCTAAGGGTAGGACTTGTTATAGATATATAGGCATATTTCTCATTATATATTTTTTTTTATTTGCTCTCATGCAAAAATCATGCTTGAAGCGTATGGAATAAGCTGTGAAAAATAAAGAAAAATAGATACATGCTCTTTTTCCTTTTTTTAAACATTTCTTCTATGTTTCTTCACACACGTTTCGGCATACTACGGAAGTACCATCGGGTACATTCTCATTACAATCGTAGCTCTTGTAACACGTGTGCGAAAGAGAAGTAAAAATGGCTTCTGCACTCCGGTCCATGAAATTTTCTAAAATATTACCCTTAGCTGCAAGAATTGCAACAAGGTCAAGCCTTCAACGTTCTGTTCGAATAACACCTGCTAGAAGATTAGATGACTCTGTTGGTAGAAACTTCAGGTAAATAAACAGAATATATTAACAAAATTGTGTGTGACTGTGTAGTGTGTGTGACTCTCGATCTCGCGGAGGCGAGAGCTCCTGCCTATCGGAACCTATTTGCCAGCTGCCCCGACTCAGCCGCCCAGGCTATGCTGAACCTAACCGACGCGACGTGTGGAGGGGCTTTTTATTTTGCGTACCCATGAACATCCAAAACGATCAGGCGATCACCACACACAACGTGATTATTTTTATGCACATTAGACTACAACGAACACCACGAAACACCGTCGCAATTTCACATCCAAACCACTAAAATCAGTGCTGTCAACTTTGGGGAACTGCTTTGAGAGAAAGGGAGATCGTAATTTCGTATGCAATTTTTTGGGAGGCTCAACAGGGAAGGGGGTGTTGAGTAAGAAGAAAAACAAATCGAAGTGCCCCCCCCCCCCCCCCCCCCCCAATTGAGCAGAAAAAGATCCATACGATACGAGTAAGCTGGTTCATTTTACACGTTTGGCGGGTTTTTTCTCAATAAAACGGGAGAGAGCGGGAGGAAGGGCGTGGTGGCGGGAGAGCTGGTGGGACGGCGGGAGAATGAGCGTTGTGGCGTGAGACTCCCTCCAAATGCAGGAGGGTTGACAGCCCTGCTAAAATGCGATAACTTACTGAAACACCAGGAACGGACTAGTATCACTGAGTGAACAGCTTTTGCTGTGGCACGGTTGAAAATCCAGGGAAAAAAAAGTATTCCTCCAAGGTTGGAGACACAAAGTCCACATTGAGTGGAAGTTCGTGGATCCTCTTTGCTTGCTTTCTGGACTCTGTAGTCGCATCTATGTCCTCACCATTCAAACAACTTGAGCGTTTGTAATGCATGTGAAAAACATTGTTTACATACAGTATATCCTCAAGTCAACTCACTCTTTCTTCACATACATTTTAGCATTTCAAACCTGCGATGTTTCTCGGTAGCAACATCGAGGTATCAGTCAGTCTTAGATGCTCAGCAAGATGACGTGGATGCCGCCACAGAGGTTGCACAGCAGCCGATTAGATCAGACAATGAGTTCAGGATCGTACTGAGGAGACTGGATGACATGGTCAGACGGACAGGGCGCATCACCAAAGCTCAGCTGCTCCTTGTATTCGATGAAATTTGCAAGCTAGGTAAGTGAATGATTTATTTGATAATCCCTACCTAAACACAGTCGCAAATCATATAGATTGTATTCTGCCTATAAATATGTTAAAAGGACCAGGGCCCTGTTTCATTAAACTTTTTATTATTAAAAAGTTGCATTAATAATCCGCACCATTGAAAGTTTGCAAATAACAATTTTTGTTGCCACAATTTATTTCTCGAAGTTTTCGAATTTACAGGAACAGGGGGGTTATTTAATTGTCTTAGTGAGTAATTGTTCAAGGGAGGATAGCTGTCAGATGGTATAGTTTCCTGGAGGATAATTGTCCTTCTTTGGGCCTTAGAGGTGACAGACCAGGAAGTGTTTGTTCTAGAGAGATTCTAAACATTCTACAAAATGTTCTTAATCCTAAGGTGCTGCCAAACCTAACCAGGCCCTGCTACTCATCAGGAGCTGCGGTTCACTCTTGCCAGAGGTTGCCCTTGTGGAAAGGACAGCACTTGTCTCCAACATATGGGATAAACTCAAGGAGCTGGGTAAGTGTACATGACATGAGCTAGCAAGGTTTCAGCAGTAAATCATGGCAAGTTGTAGAGCATCCCATTAGAGGTCAAACATGTAACCATGGAATACAATATGATTTGACTATCACACACATTCTCCATATGTGACCCGGCACCACAAAACCACCAAAAAGTCGCAAAAAATTATTTTCCTGATTTCATCTGATTATGAAAGAAGAAGTTCTCCTCATTAAAATGGTATATTACTTGTCCAAATTGAAGCTTCCTAACCCTTTCAATTTAGTGAATGAAAATAGCTTGTGA
Organism: Strongylocentrotus droebachiensis; assembly: GCA_035222895.1. NCBI lineage: Eukaryota > Metazoa > Echinodermata > Echinoidea > Camarodonta > Strongylocentrotidae > Strongylocentrotus > Strongylocentrotus droebachiensis. The sequence continues at coordinate 191,156 of JAVYIG010002497.1, read as the reverse complement.
GGGATGTTACTGGTATTAAATTGTGAGAAAGAGAGCTTTAAAGTTTGGGGCTATTCAAGCATGCGGAGCAAGCAAACCACAGGGAAATCAATAGAAGGGTGAATCAAAAGGCCATAGCAACCACTATGAAGAGATTTTCAGATTAGGCTGAAATTTGGCCTGATGGTCAAACATAGTCTGTTCATTATGTTTCTGAGGTTTCAATGTGTGGACTTAAGTCTTTCAAAAGAAAATGTATAGAGTTGTAATTGGACAGATTAAGTCAACTGCAACATAGTGCCGAGACACCTGCACTAGACAATGCCTATTCATGGTGGACCCGGAGTCTTTTTGTTCCCCCTTACATAACACTGCTTGTCACCTATCTTGTTTTGGTGCACCCCGGTACCATCCCACGGCTCTGCTCACGTACAAAACCTGGCATTGTAACGACGTTGTAGATCTGGAACTCGGATGTGAAAGCCGATACAAACAAAATGGCGCGCCACACTGATTGCTATAACGGACCAATCACAGCCCGCGTAGCACGACCCGTTAGCAACGACCAACCATTTCCGGACTACGATAATTTCACTCGGGAAAAGTGATCAAATTTTGGAAGAGACCGAAGGCTGTGCGAAAAAAACTGGCCTAGAAAAACCGTTTAAAACAAATCTTCTACTATGTTTTAGACTTCCAAATTTTGATACTAGGTACAGAAAAGACCACTCTTTCAGAAAATGCAAAAAAACAAAAATCTATTTTTTTCACCTACATTGACATTTTAGCTGATTACGGAGAATCGCTGGTTGCGACTTTTTGTTGGTTTTGTGGTGCCGGGTCACATATATTCCAGTCTGTTATCTTTGGATTGGAACCTCTAGAGGGAAATATCTCTATAATTGGTGTAGAATGGCCTGGGTTTGATATCCTTGTGACTCTAGGATTATTGTAGGAAAATAAATACACACAATATCACGATTATGTCCTAAAGTTTAGAATCAATTTTCATTAAAAAGCATTACAGATATTGGCAAAGGGCCATTTTGAATGCCTCTGTTAATCAAGGCGGTCTCAGACGCATTGGGTTTTAAGATGTTGCCTTTCTGTGTGTGGATTTACTGTGCAACTACGAACAAGAGCCACCCCAGGTATCGACAGATATCTGTTGACAGCCTGACCTTGAAAAGAGTAACCATCTTTGTATTTGATGGTATTGTAACAGGAACTACTTTTGATGTCACTCATTACAACGCCCTTCTCCGAGTCTATCTTCAAAATGAGCACAAATTCTCACCAACTGACTTCCTGGCTCAGATGGAATCACATGGCATTGATCCAAACAGGGTAAGCTTGCCTACTTAGTTTGTTTCTTTATTTTTAGGTAAACAGAATTCACCATGGTTATGAAGCAGGATTTTTATGCTTATTTTATCATTGTAAATTAAAATTAAGAAATACTTTCATATTAACTTTCTTGGCGCGAAAGTCAGAAGCCCATCATAAGAGGGAACATGCTGACTATAATAAATAATAATGACTGCAAATTGTAGGTTTTATAGTTATAAAGTTTGTACCATTTCTTTAACAAACCTGCCAAGTACCAGTGAACGTAACAAAGTCACTAGGGTAACATAAACTACTGAAATCCCTGCATTTGTTTAGCTTAATAGAGCAAATGCGTTAAAACATGGTGACAATCGTTAGTTATGGATGGCAAATTTTAGTTTTAGGGTTTTGGTTAATGGGTACAATATGAAACTGCATGACTGGGATGAACATAGCTTATGATAGGTTCTTCTATCAATCATGAAGATATATTTCACAGACATTCAATATGGTAGTGTTTTATTTCTTCTTCTTCAGATTACCTACCAGAGGTTGATCAGTGCTTACTGCTTACAAGGTGATATCCAAGGTGCTACCAAGATCCTAGAGTTCATGAAGTCAAAGGACCTCCCCGTCACGGAAGGCATCTTTAATTCCCTCATCACAGGACACGGAAGAGCAGGGTAAACACCCTGTTTCGTTTTGTTTTGTGATTTTCGTCTTGTCTTGTTTTGCTTTGTTTCATTCCGACTTGTTTTGTGGTGTAAGACGTGGGAGGTTTTGTCTGTTATGACCTACTCTCATACATGTTTACTCTGAATAGACCCAGTTACGAGTCAGAAATGCAATTTTCAGAATAAATATTTTTTCACTTTCAGGCCATTACTCCTCATATCAAGCTTCTTCTTTTTTGTTTAGTAATGAGCAATTCAATTCAATTCATCATTTATTTCAATCATAAAACCATAACATAATATATATTCAAAAGTAACATGAAACAATCAATAATCTTACATTTCTGGAAATCATGAATAAATTGGAGACTAAAAAGGAAGTTTGAAAAACTTATTAGCAATAGCTCACTGACATAAATAATGAATAACAAGATTACATGGATGTAGACGTATGGAACTCCAAGTTGTATGGATCTCATTTCAGGCTAGTGGAGTAATTACCACCTGGTATCCTTAAGATGTTAATTACCACCTGGTATCCTTAATAGACGATAAACTCTCATGGAAATGTCATATTGATAGCATTTGCCGAACAATCTCTCGCAACATAGGGATTGTAAATAAGGTTAAGTTTTTTCTGCCAACCTCCTCCCTACTAATGCTTTACTCGACATTAATTTTGCCCTACTTAAATTATGGTATTATTGTTTGGGGTAATACATACGATTCTTATCTTCATAGAATACTACTTCTACAAAAAAAAGCTATGCGTGTTATTTGTAACACTTCCTGGAGATCTCATACTGACGTTTTATTTGTTGAAAATAATGTGTTGAAAATAAATGATTTGTATCGTTATAGCCTTGGTCAGTTTATGTACCAGTTCAATAATAATACGCTACCATCAGCCTTCAATTTAATATTCATCAAAAATAAAACTATACACAAATACCCTACGCGCCAATCTGACGAATTTCATCTGCCATTAACTAGAACTTTACTTGCTAAATCCATATTCACTTACGCAGGCCCTAAGCTATGGACCATTCTTGATGTTAGCATCAAGAATGCCCCCAGTTTAAATTCTTTTAAATTCAAATTAAAAAAATATTTTTTGCGTAATTATCAAGCGTTAGCTCTCTCTTTTTAAATTTATTTAACTCAATAAAATACATTGGATATTTTGATTTATTTTGTACTGGCCATCCGTATTCCAGTCGGCCCGTGTTGTGTTGTGTGTGTTATAGGTAAGAGCCCTGCCCTCTCTCGTTGTCTCCCTTCTTTCCCTGTCCCTTTCACTCCTTCTATGTTATGTTTCATTGGTTTATGTATTTGTGCGTTCCTTTATTATTGATATACTATTTTTGCAACTATAAGTTATAGGGGGCTGCAATCTACAAGCTCAGCTTTTCAGCAGTCCCCTCCATGACCAACCTGTTTTATATGCCTATTGTACACTGTGGACCAATTACAAATATATTGTTAAGTTTCATTGTTTTACTATGTACAATGCAATCCCATGTACTTTATTTATTTTGTTGGAAATGGAAATAAACGAAATGAAATGAAATGAAATGTATTTCTGTTTTTTAACCAAACAGAAGTTACTCATGACACTTTGGAGCTTGCCTGTGGCTAATTGGATACAGTAACAACTAGTGTGAGCATGGTGGATTTTGTCTTTTATTGAGCATCATTTTAAACTTCTTATTTATTTTTCTCTGCAGTGATCTGGAGAATGCACAGAACATTTTAAATGTAATGAGGTAAGTGAATATTATATTTGAAGTACATTTTCAATCATGGATATTTGTATTTAAAAATCAGAGTCAGATTTCACTATTTTAGTCAATATGCCAGTTTGCTTGTAATAGCTTTTGAAAAGCACAGAGAGTTAATCACCCAAAATCATAGGCAGAGTGATATTCTAGGAAATGTGACAACATGACATTTATACATTTCTTTTGATCTGGTTATTTGGATAACTATCAATCTTTGGTTTTAAATGATTTTTGATGTGTGTGATTCTTCAAAAATATGAATAAAGCCTGGCACCAGTTAGAAAAAAGGATGAGTTCTTTTTATCTTTCATGTTAGTTTATGTGGCGTGTCAGTTCAACAATTAAACCGTTAAACATTTTGTCTATTTGTATGTGTACATTTTAAAACCTATTGGTTCCTTATTGAAGCTTAGAAGGTTGAGAAAAATTCAGTAATGAACAGAGGCCCGTTTCACAAAGCCTTTTTTGCACAGACAAATGACAAAAATCAGTGACAAATCTACTGATAACCAATCAGAAGCAAGGATTTCATTTGTTACTGATGACAAGTTTTGTGAAACACCCCCCAGGTTAACAGTTTATTCAAAATCATGTTCATTATGTTTTGTTTGTTAGGAGCGTTGGACTGGAGCCTAGTTCAGACACCTACACCGCACTCATGTGTGCTTATGCTGAGAAGGGAGAAATGGAAAGCATCACAAAGGTATGATACCTATGCAAGGCTTTTAATTGCAGTGGTTGATTTTAGCACCCCAATACACTGCTTACAGTAGCAGAATATTTCCCTTCTGTAATTTATTCAAGTACGTCCACTTGTTGTCATATGGAGGTACATTGTATTTCAATGGTTTGGTGGCCGGTGAAAGAAGAAAAAAAAAGAATCACAATATCCCTTGGAAAATGAATATATTTTTTTTCTCTTAAAATTAGTTTGTAGTAGTTTGGGCATTTTCCCCAAAAGAATACTTACCAAAAAATGCCCTCATTTCTCCCGATCATTAGGAGTAAGGCAGATGCATTCACAATGCAACAGCTTATATTTTACCTTATGAACAACAATACTATACTTAAAGATTTATCAATTTGTGGTTGTGAAAAAGCACTTTGAATATGATTGGTAAGAGTGTGTTCCCCCACAGCTCAAAACTGACTTCAGCTTAAAGTGAAAAGGATGTCAAATAGTAATTAGCTTTTAATATCATTGCATCCGAACATTTTCATTGACACCATACAGCTGTCACAGGAGCTGGAAGCAGACAATGTGATTCTCTCTGGAAGGTGTTATCTGAGTGTGGCTTACAGTCTTGCTACTTGTGGACAAAGCCAACATCTCCAACAGGTAAGCAATATTCCTCATGAATTATCACAACACTTATAATATTTGTTCAGGTCTAATCTATTTCTGTAATTGTCAAACAATTGGATTTTGAGAGATTTTTTAAATTTTCAGAATTCTCTAGTTGGTCTCTCTTTATGCATTTGATGATTGTTTTTGTATTTAGTGTATTTAATCACATGTGACTTATAGGTGAACAGTGTATATTGGATCAGTTCCCAAACTTTTGTATATGTTGGAGGAAGGTCGGCGGTAGTATGTCATCTAGACTATCCATGGAGAGGTTGTGTGACATGAGATTATATATGTCTCTTTGAATTCTGAATTCATTTGGCATAGTTATTGTTACAGAAACACTTGTTTTGTTTGGATTGTATGTCTGTACAACAGAGTTTTTATTATTATTATCTGTGTATCTCATCAAAAAAGGAAAAAAATAAAATAAATTAATATGACCACAAAATATTGGTAGTGTACCAGAAAGAAAAAAATCAGTAAAAAAGGTATATCAAGGGTTTTTAATGTTTATATGAAATGAATGTATAAAACACTTATGTTCAGGACAGGCTGTAACCACTTTCTGTCTTGTTTTTTCAATGCATAATGTCCTGTTTTGGTTCTGTTTTCTAGGTCCTGGAGAAGGTGCAACTCAATGCAGGTTATATTCCAGGTGAGAGTGAAAAACATTTCCAAATAATATTCCTCCGTCTTGTCTGAATTAGAAGTCATAACAAGCCCTTCTAAATGCATGAGCAGAAAATATGTTTCTTTATGTGAAATATAATATTTTTTGGTCCAATATAGTTAATGACAGTGTAAAATGTCTCTGGTCTGTGTAAGAAACATCAAGAATGAAACAAAAGACACAGATAGCTTGTGATACTTAAAGGTAATACAAAGTTTTGGTATGAGGTCATGAATTTGGTTTAAATGAACATATTGGAAGCATATACGATCCTACAATATTCAGTGATCGCTGTCGCGGTTGAAATGGAGTCTAAAGTTATGAAATTGTAAATAATACACTCTTTATGTTGTATAGCTCCCTCTCAAGGTCAATATATTAATCAAGCTATAAAGCAATGTTTCTTGACTGAAATCGACCAATTAGCTTTTCCCGTTTGGAAATTATATATCACATCTACATATTCTGAGATGTTCATGGTCGCAGCTACCATTGTACGGCCGTATGCGCTATTTGAAATTTATCAAAATTTACCGGGAGCACCGGTAAATTTGCATATTCAATTTTTCTCGAAAGCAGAATTGTTTTAGGGGCTAAATTTTCTAGTGCTTATAATACATCCACAGGGGCATCCAACTATATCAAAATTGTAAAGAATCACTATCCACCCAATTTTCAAAATTTCTCAAAACTTTGTATTACCTTTAATAAGATGCATGTACAAATCTTAGAATATTAGTTTACTATCATTATTAAATTGTAATTAAGAATTATGAGCATAATGTACATGTATTTGACCTCAATGTTCTACTTCATACATTCTCATGACTCATGATTGTTGGTACAGATGCAATCAACCTGTCACTGAGCCTGATGACCAAGGGACAGTCTGAAGCAGCCTTTGAAATCGTCAAGATGTTCCAGGGATTGAGGATAGAGAACTCTGCAGAGCCACAGAACCAAGGCAACTTCTTCATCGATCATGCAGTCCAAATACAACTAGTAAGCACAGCTTTTATTATGAGACAGACATAGACCGATTTTCTAGATCATCTGGTAGTAATTGTGTACAGTTTGTGTACATAGCAGCATTTCCAACATGGAATGAATTGCAACAAAATGATATGATAATGAAAAATAACAGACTTTTTACTTCAATTATTCTTTCTAGTAAGCATGGATTGAATTATGTTACATGGGTTATCATAGAAATTCTGTCTTGATCACTTGGTATTTATTTGTTATTCTGTGTTTCACATAAAGATGTTTTCAATATGAAAATGAAATGAAATGATATGAACTGAACAGATATTTAAATGTTTCTTTACTTCAAACGTTCTTTATAGCCTCATGAAACGTTGTTTGGACACCTGGATGAGCTTATGTCTTCTGGCCTCCACTCGTCACCTTACATTATAGCGCTTCATTCATCGCTTCGGAAGGTGAAGGAGAATAAAGGTTTGTGCAACAAATATGCTATCAATATATCAACTTGGATATTTCTTTTTGTGTGTTATCCATTTTTCAATCATGATGTTCTCTCTTACCTCTGTCTGTTTTCATTTCTATTAGATTTTGCTATTTCTCATCATATTGCTAGGTTTTCTTAATTTTTAATGAGTGTGTAGTACACAAGTTGACACCAAACACTTTGAGCTACACACGTTATGTTTTGCTAGACCCAAGTTTTAATTCATCTTCAGTACCATGTAATCACTCCCCCCCCCCCTTAATCAGGGATTCTATGGCATTATCATACAAGATACATTAAAAGTGTACCGGTAATAGGATTGGAAGTTTACTTAGCGTCATCTGTTTAGAGTAAAAAGGGCATTAACTTATTAAGTGTTCAAATACATTTGTGAATGTCTTTCTGGCTCTCAGTAGATGATGTTAAAGGTAATACAAAGTTTTGGTATGGGGTCATGAATTTGGTTCAAATGAACATATTGGAAGCATATACGATCCTACAATATTCAGTGATCGTTGTCGCGGTCGAAATCGACTCTAAAGTTATGAAATTGTAAATAATAAGCACTTTATGTTGAAAAGCTCCCTCTCAAGGTCAAGATATTAATTAAGCTATACAACAATGTTTATTGACTAAAATTGACTGATTAGCTATTCTTGTTCGGAAATTATATACCACAACTACATACTCTGAGATTTTCATGGTCGCAGCTACCATTGTACGGCCGTATGAGCTATTTGAAATTTATCGAAATTTACCGGGAGCACCGGTAAATCTTTATATTCAATTTTTCTCAAAAGCAGAAGTGTTTTAGGGGATAAAATTTCTGGTGTTTTTAATACATCCACAGGGGCATCCAAATATATTAAAATTGTAAAGAATCACTATCCACCCATTTTTCAAAATTTCCCAAAACTTTGTAATACCTTTAACATTTCATTGTACCGGTATGTTTGTTTACTTATTTTACAGATTATCCTTTTGGAATCATGAGGAGAATGATTGAGCTAGTAAGTATTATGAATTTCATAAGCAGTGAATGGGATTTTTTCTTCTGTTGATTACTGTTTTGTTTGTGTATAATAATAATAAATTTAATTTATATAGCGCTAAATACAAATGTCTCTAAGCGCTTTACAAAATATATTATATTATTACCCCGATCATTGGATTCAGTGCTTACCCGCACACAATGTGTGCACAATCTCCACTCCCTGGGGAGCATTCCAGCCAGGCGTTACATGACGCTCAAAAACTGTTTGACCAACAATGACGGTAGCATCCTACCGGGTACCCATTTAACACCTGGGTGGAGAGTATAATAACCTGATCTACAAAGTACACACGGTCAGGTAAGTCAGGAATTGCTCGTGTACGTCCTAGCTAGCTTTAGATCTGAAAAACCAATTGTTTTGCTTGAAGCTTCAGAAACAATTTTGATTTGTTCACAAAGCATGTATAAGAACAAAATATTACTGTTATTTTGTAGCTCCTGAAACAGGTGGTAAGCATTATCATGTATGCTTCCTATCCTAATAGCAAGCCTTTATCAATTTCTTTCATCTAAACATATAAAGCTCTTAATTGACTAAATTGGCTCTTTTTGGTCACCCTAACAATATTCAGTGGTTCATCAAAAGCAAATTTCATTTTGGGAATTGAACTGATGAATAAAAGACCTACAGTATGTTGTACAGAACACATTGCCTGGCATTGCCTGCTTCCTATTAATATGTAAACTGCCCCATATGTCTTTGTACCCTCCCTTATTTTACTTCCAATGGTAGGAAAAGCATGTAGACAAATGGGGTTGATATCTCACATGCCATGTGTATTTGATACCTTGGTTTGTATTGATAACAATTGTGTTGTTGTTGTTGTGATTGTTGCCTGAAAGTATTAGAATACTATTTGTTGTTTCTCTCAGCGACTTAATGACCAAAGTGTATGTTATATCAATGTGCCAACAGGGATAATAGTTCCTTTAATGAGAGATTTCTTTTTCTTTTGCTGCAGGAGATTCCAGTAAGACCACACTACTTCTGGCCTATCTTTGCAAGAGATTATAATGCCGGTGACAAAGAAGGTAAGGATGTAAACGAGCGATCTATTAATGAACTATTTAAACTCCTGCATTGCTCTGCTCATGGTAATTGCAGTGAAAACAATATAAGGTAGTAACAATTGCTGTGCTTGAGCTTTCAGTAGTCGGTGTTAAAGGTAAAGGCCAGTTCTGGTCATGCGATTGCATTGTGAAAGAAACGTTTTTGAATCGATCAGAAAGGTTGATCATCTAGCGGATAAGTATTGGTGTGTACTGCAAGGTTCTGGAATCATCAAACTGATAAGAAATTTGGCCCAGTCTTAGTAATGTTACAAGCACTGTACACGGAAAGATGTATATGGGACTACGCGACACGTGCGCAATATTTATCAGGTCCGGATAGATATAATAATTTACCAAATATATCAATTAGTAGGCGGTTTCCCGGCAAAATTTGTATCATCACGTATTAGTCAAAACGTGTTCTTTCACATGATTGGTAATAAGAGCTTTCATTTCATATTTTGAGAGGAGGGGGGGGGGGGGGAAGCGTTTCTGAAACAGGTCTTTACCTTTAAGTCATGAGCAATCATACTTCTTCAAATAGCAGAGATAAACAGTAAAGTCTTTGTATGAGGAACACTCAAAGATGGCTAGAAAAGTGGTTTGTCTAAACAGATGGGCCTTATGTACAGGTTTTTTTTTAATACAGGTTTCAATGAGAACATCGTTTGAGGAAAACATAAATTTAGGTCTTTATAGACAGGTGGTCTTTCTATACAGGTGGTTGCCGAAGCCTGTTTGACCGTAGCATGCAATTTGTGCTGGAGCAAGGTTATTTTAATACAGGTTTCAATGAGAACATCGACAGGGAAACATGAAAAGGGGATCTTTATAGTCAGATGGTCTTCGAATACAGGTGGTTGCCAAAGCCTGTTTGACCGTAGCATGCAGCCTGTGCTGGAATAAGCTTTAAATCATTTTCTTTTCTCTTTTTTTCTTTGCAGGGGTCCTGAACACCCTGAAGCAGATGAAAGATATGGGCGTTGAGACCAGCAGTGATACGCTCACCAAGTTTGTCTTTCCATGTCTTGGAGGGACACTAGCAGACATCCAGGCAGCCATCAACGTAGGTTACAGTGTTGCTTGCAAACATTCCATTTCAAGGGGATATTGAGTTTTGGGAATGCCACATTAGTCATCCATGAATTTTGTAGTAAGTGGGCAATCATTGCCTGCTGTGCAACTGTATTTTGCATCTACCCAGAAACTTCTGCCCTGTCTTATAAAGAGTTGTGATCAATCTGAATCGATGGCAACTCTTTCTGGTATGTGTCCCTGAAGTCATTGATATAGAAATATTCATTGAACTTTATTATTATTATATAGCTAGTGCTAACTTTTGGTATAGGTGGACATGATCAAAATTTCTTATTTTCTTGATTTTTCTTGACAGCTTTGAGTGTACAACACTACCACTAAATATTCACTCTAGAACACATGTATTGGAGACATCATATGTTTTGCCTTAAACTTGGATATACATGTACCTGTCAGCGATAAATTTGTTGTGAGATGGAAGAATTACGCAATCTAGTACACAGTTGGTTCACTTATATTAATGCCATATATGTTAAAATGCAATACGACAGGCATTCATCATAAATGCTCTCTTCTTACAGGAGCTTGGGATACCTGTTGACAAGTCTCTTGTGACCGCCATGGCGAGGAATGAAACCAAGCATCAGAGACTGGATAGCGTGGTTCAGCTCAGTAAGTCTTCATTTTTTTCTATTTACGCGGTTTACGCCCTTTCGCAGGATACATTCATAAACAAACATTTGATAATGAATGTGATCAAAGTGTACTTCCAACGAGACTCATGAGATGACCAGCGGAGGCGTCGCTACCTTTCCTCGTATGACATTTCCATTCTTCTTTGTTTAAGTATAATTTGGGTCGCTCTATGATCAATAGCTTCAATCTTACCAATTAAATTTCGTATTCAGAGTCCAAGCCGGTAGACCATAGTCTATTATGAGGCGCGATAGCTTAGTGGGTAGAGCAATGGTCTCGTGATCCTGTGACCCGGGTTCGAAACCAAGTCGATGCGATAGTGCCCTTTGGTAAGGCATTAATCCTCAATACCAGGTCCCTCGGAGAGGACCTAAAGCCATCGACCGTCTGGTTGCTTACTTACAAGCATTTATGCTTTCTTAGCAGTCAGGTAAAATAACAATCACCACACTCAGTCAAAATTATGGGTAGAATAAGAGCTTTGCTCATAACAAATGTAGCGTGAGAAGAGAGACCAGATAAAACATTAGAAAGCAGTTCAAGGAGCCCATTGGCTCATGATACAATGTAGTTGACATGAATATTCCAAGATATGCGATTATTTATCATGACACCTGAATATATGGTCTCAGTGACTACCTCAAGAAGTACGCTATTGATGCTGTACTCGGGAATACCTGGATTCTTAGCGCATGATATCCTCATGACTTTTGAAGCGTTGAAACACATCTTGTTATCTTGACACCACTGATGAATGCTATCGATGTCATTTTGGAGGTATTGATGATCGACAGGAGCATATATGGGGCGAGAGATGACAGTGTCATCCGCGAACGATGCACATATGGAGTCAATGTAGCAGGGGAGGTCATTAATGAACAATAGACGAGGACCTATTACGCTAAAGTGCGAAATATGATGATAATGATGGTGATATACTTTAGGTTCGTTTGGCAGTGGTTCTTGATTGCGTGCTATCATCTACTTATTGTCATTTTTCATTCCCTGCAGTCAATGAATACAGAGATCTTGTTGATGTACCTCTCATAAAGGCTGGTGTGGTTGTTTGCTTCAGCAAGTGAGTACAGGTTTCTTACTTTCTCTATTGGTAGTCTTGGAATGACTCAAATAACTGGTTTTGCTTAATACATCAACATGGAAACTGAATTAAACCCTATAATGGACTCTGGGTTACTTGTCCTTCTCATTTAGATTAGCGCAGTTTTTTGATAAGCCTATAAAGTCATGTCTAACAAAGGGAAACTTTGATCTCAGTCTAATTTCTTTCCGTAAACTTGACTCTAAACTGAGCCATAAACATTGTGTTGGGTTTACATTTTTGTAAAATATGGGCATTTTAGTGTTCAAATATAATATTTGTTTGTGAATGAAGTGGCGCAAAAAAGGGTAAGAGCCAAGGGGTGTTTTGTGTCAGAATATGCTCTTGTATTCCAAATATTTATGTTCTTTGTATTCAATGTTTTTTTGTAGGAACCCTCAAGCAGAAGCAATGTTTCAGATCTGTAAACACCTGGTAGATAGCCATCAAGTCATAGAAGACAATAACATTACCAAGGAAGGTCAGTTTTGAACTATGCTATTTGTAAATCTACAATAAATCTACCTCAGGCTTTTAGGGAGAGACCATGATTAATACCCTGGGGGTGGTGGGGATGGAGGTCGTCCAGACTCCCCCTCCCCCTTTTTCACTTGTATAATTGATATATCCAGTGCCTTGGTGACTAATGTACATGCACTACACAGCATGTATGTCAAAGTCCCTTATTCTTTTATTTATAATGCTGTATTGATATTTAGAATTTGACATTCTCAGATCGGGGCCTGTCTTATAAAGAGTTGATATCCATCACAACTATGTACATAGAGTTAGGAGACTGTAAACTTGTGGTTGATTGGAGAAAATTTCAATTGCTGTGGAGTTGTAAGACAGGGTCCTGAAATAATACTTCAAGCTGATATATTGGTGGTAAAATACAAGCATAAAGCCCAAAACGTACAAAACAACAACAACAAAATTGGTAATCAGTCCCTCAGTGCTTGATGAAAATGTCCTATCAATTGCCAACCAGTCCACAAGAGGTGAGGCCAATATGACTAGTAACACATACACCATGGAACATCATGTCTGTAACAGACTAGCAGTAGTAAATACTGGTTTATTTGGCTTTTGAGTCAGAGTTGAATGTTTTTTGTTTTTTAATCAAAATGATTGTTATGTTGTATAACTCGTATATTGCTCGTATATCATTCACTTTTCAGACCAACTTGGAAGCTTCCTGTATGATATCGTCTCCAGCATCCCCGTGAGACAAGCTTCGGTGGTCAAACCTGATCTGGATTTATTATTAAAAAAACTGGCAAGAGAGGTAGGTTTCCCCCTCATGTTTATCTTTCAATGTAAAATCTTCAATCTCTTTTTTGTTGTTGTAATGGAGTGCATGACATCCTTCCCAGTTATTATGTTATCAAAATATTAATAAATTGTTGCTATTCAGTTATGAAGAATGACCCATTGTGTGGACGAAGTAATTTACAGCATCCTGACTTAATGAAGGCTTTATAATCATAATATTGTGATAATGAAAATGAAAACACTGATTTCAAATTTTCTTGTCATCACAAGCAAAATAAATCTTCCTATTGTCCTAATGGGTTTATGCCTAGTACAGCATCCCTAAAAATTAGAGCTCAATCCCTTCATTGCATTCATTTCATGATCTCTCTCTTTACCCCCTCACCAGGGTCTATACGTCACTGGATCAAGGTATCGAGGGATTCGGAACCAACTGGATCGCATCAAGCTGCCCATGCTGAAACCTGCTGCTCTCAAACTCCTGGACCCTAGTGAGGTCCAGAAGGATCGCGTCGCCAACTTTGACGTTCTATCCGGAGAGGTATGTAGCATTCTGCCATGTTTTCCTTAACCAGATATCTTCCAGAGGACCTTCTGTCCTGTCCTTTGCTATCCTTTTGGTGGAGAAAGTAATACCTTTCTGGTGATTCCAATCTCCAGTTATCCTGTAGAATTATGTTATCCTTGTCCAGATATCTGCCAGAGGACCTTCTGTCCTTTGCTATCCTTTGGGGTTAAAGCTACCTTTCTGGTTATTCCAATCTCCAGTCATCCTGTAGAATTCTGTTATCCTTGTCCAGATATCTTCCAGAGGACCTTCTGTCCTGTCCTTTGCTATCCTTTTGGTGGAGAAAGTAATACCTTTCTGGTGATTCCAATTTCCAGTTATCCTTGTCCAGATATCTTCCAGAGGACCTTCTAACCTTTGCTATCATTTGGGGAGAAAGTTGCCTTTCTGGTGATTCCAATCCCCAGTTATCCTCTATAATTCTGTTATCCTTGTCCAGATATCTTCCAGAGGACCTTCTGTCCTTAGCTATTTTTTGCTATTCTTTTGGTGGAGAAAGTTACCTTTGTGGTGATTCCGATCTCCAGTTATCCTGTAGAATTCTGTTATCCTTGTACAGATATCTTCTAGAGGACCTTTGCTATCCTTTAGGGAGAAATCTACCTTTTACACTGTCCTATCCTTCAGCTAACCACTCAGATGTCTTCAAGCGAACCTACTTAAATATAACAAGGGGTCAGTGAAACAAAGCCGTAACTCCATTTTGGCCATTTTGAGAAAAAGTGGTTTATGTGTCACTGATCACTTGGGCCTTCAGGGGTTAAGTCTATGTTTCCCTAGCCATTGACTTCAATGGGGTGTTGGGTGGAGTTAAGTCTTTGTGTTTCCTGGAAAGCCCACATTTTTCTGAACATTTTGATATCAAATACTCATTTTGGCAAAATATGGAGTTACGTCTTTGTGTCACTGAACCCTCGATAATGTACTTGTTGTTTTTCTATTAGGAGGTATCCCTGGAGGAGCTGGAGAGCCATCTAGTTGAGCTTAGAGAGAAAGGAGGCAACCTGAGAGGGATCCTGAGGAGACTTCTTCTAGTCCATACAACAAACAATGTAAGTTTATCAATCCTTTTTATTAGATTACTGTCTCACGATACTTTGATGACCACTGTAACATTCATCTAATCAAGTTCAGTGATTTTATTTGTACCAATCACCCGAGAAAAAAAAAGTGTTTTGTATGTTAGTAGTTTTATGTCCGAATACTCAATTAATTAATTCATATTTACTATAATAACAAAAATCAACATGGATATGCACACATGAGACAGTATTATATTGTAGTCACAACAGCGATAGGGTTTTCTCATCTTTTTTACCTCAATACTGCTCAGCGATCACACCTCTTTGATTGAAATAGCTTTGACATACATCATTTACTTATTTTTGGTACCGGTAATATAATACATCAATTTCATTTTATTCTGAGATTATTTGACCTTGCAGAGTGTTGTATCCAAACCCTTGCTTTTTTTCTAGAACTACGAGCGAGCCATGGAGCTGAAGAAGGAGTTTGACGAGGCTCGTTATGAACCAACGGGAGCTATCTTTGCCTGCCTCATCACCATGTGCAGTAACCAAGGCAGATTCGCTGAAGCCATGGAGTTCAAGGACAAATTGTAAGTCGTTTCTTTCATGTTGATGTAGCATGGGTTCAACAATAACATACTTGCCAACCTTTCACAGCTAAAATTGGTAATCTCTCAAGACAAAATTAGGAATACAGTCCATTTTGTATACGATTCACACAGAATATTTCAGAAAAAGAGAGGAATGTATGGTTTAAAACAATAGCTTGAAGGCCAAATAATAGGAATCATTCCTCTAAAATTGGAATGGTTGGCAGCTACGCAGTAAATTACATAGTGGCTAAAAAAATCATGGATTTAGTATAGGAGTTTTGTTTTTATACCTTGGTTGATAATCTCTTCAGTTAAAAAACTCACATTTTTATTGTGGCTTATTAGAGGAGAAGCGAAGGGATGCCCAGCAATGTAAATAAATTATGCTGTATTTCAAGCTCAACAGTATTCATAGATATTCAAATGGTGAATGTTTTGATGTATTGTGATTACTTATATTCAAAGTAGCTGTTTCAAGAATTACTTGTGAGTGTTCAGGCAGGATACATGGGGGAATCTTTTCATATTTTTCTTATTTCAGGCACAAGTTTGACCCCAGCTTCAAGTTAGACATCTCCAAGTATCGCTTCCTGATCTGCCATCTTGCGAAAGAAAATCAACTCCCAGGTCAGTCAGTGTCTTGTCATCTTCACATGTACAGTCAAACCTGTCTATAGCAACCGCCCAAGGGAAACACAAAAAGGGGTCTTTGTAGACAGGTTCCTTAGTACATGTTTCAATGAGATACCATTTCAAGAGAAACAAAAATGTGGTCTTTGTAGACAGATGGTCACTAAAGCAGGTTTGACTGTATTATGCTTGTATTCAATCAGCTCTGCTACCTTAGCATACTATCCGAGGGACTGGGTAATTGAAGTTTGTGAGGCCACACCCAAGGGCACTAAACACTGCCTCGTCTTTGAACATGGGACATCCCAGTTACAAAACAGCAGCTCTATCTTCATTCCTCCATTTACTGGACACGAAACTCTAAAATGCTGATGTGTAGTACTGCTTCTAAGAGAGCAAATGTGTATAGAGATAGAGATCTGTATATATTCTGACACTGCCATAGTATATTGAAAATTAATTCACAATGGCGATTAGCATCTTACTATGGCTTTTGTGGTATGGAGAGGTGGAACTGGAACTTGAAATTTATAATACAGTGATAAACACAAAACAATTGGTGTATGAAGCAAGATGAAAAATCATGAGATGAAAGGAACAAGAAAATATTAATACTTTTTTAATCTGGTACTGGACATTTATTCATAGTAAGGTATATATATACAAAATACATGTAGACTTTATTCATAGACTGTATAAGTGTATTGTATTGACGTGATTAAACAAAGAAACAGGACTGAGCTATGATTTACATTTACATTGTATTTACATGATAAAAAAAAGAAACAGGACTGAGCTATGATTTACATTTACATTGTATTTACATGATTAAACAAAGAAACAGGACTGAGCTATGATTTACATTTGCACCCTATGAACATAACGGTATTACAAGTTCCAATGGATGAAAATCTAGACAGGTATCTTGCCTCTGGACATTCCTATAAATCTATTTGACATTGTGTGTGTTTAGCTGCCTTGGACATGGTGCAGGAGTTGAAGGAGCTCGGAGTGGATACGGACCGCATGGAGAAGCAGACCTTCCACATGCTCAACGAGCTAGCATCCCTTGGACTGAGCGAGGAGGTGGAGCGCATCTTTGAGACGATTGTGGAGCTTGGTCTGGTGAAGCCTACCAACAACCTTGTAGGACCCGTTGTGGGCGCATACATGGCCAAGTAATGCTTTGTTCTCTTTCATTGATTACCTTATCAGGGCGAGAGGGGGAGAGGGTCATTCAAGATCTAATGATGATTGAAACACATTATTTCTGATTTTCCAAATTTGCCTGGACATGTTAGGGATTCCTATTTTATGGTTCTCTTGCCTGAAATCAGGCCCCCATCTCTTAAGTTCAGGCCTTTTCAGGCGTTAGAATGCAAAGTACATATGGGACAACTCCAGCAGGTCTTGAGTGTAAGACCAACTGTTATATCTTGGCTCATCTTATAAAGAGTTGTGATTGATCCAAATCGATCACAAGTCTGCAGTCTCCTATTTCTTATGTACATAGTTACAATTGATATCAATCGCAAGTAGGTTATGATTAATATCAAATCTTTATAAGACAGGGGCCTGACCTTTAACTTGTTGCTTAATAGGATTATTTCCAATTTTAAGTTTTCAGTTGAAAACGATAAACATTTATAAATTTCTCTATGATAGAAGTGTGATGGCTTGTGAAGTGAAACATGGATTTAGTAGATGGATACTAAGGCTAGTAGTGCTCTTTATCAAGGAATAACTCTTGTTTGAAATTATTGATTTACAGGAACGATCTGGAAGGAGCACTGGCATGTATCCGAGACTGCCAAGCCAAGTACAGCATCATGCCTCACTTCCAAGATGTCCTCGTTCGTCTGGTGGAAGAGGGCCATACAGACCAGCTTCAGAAAGGTAGGTTGGTGAGGAAGAATTGGGGGGGGGGGGGGTAGGTGGTGGTGGTGATGATGGTGATGACAATGGTGGTGGTAGTGGTGATGATGGCAGTGGTGGTGGAAGTGGTGATGATGGTAGTGGTGATAGTGGTGGTGGCGGTGATGGTAGCAGTGTTGATGGTGGAAGTGGTGTTGATTATAGCGGTGATGGTGGTGGTGGACATGGTGGTGGTGGTGATGGTAGCAGTGGTGGTGGTGGTGGTGAAAGTGGTGATGATGATAGGTTAATAGTGGTGGTGGTTGTGATGACGATAATGATGATGAGGAGGAGGAGGAGAAGATGGGGGATGTACAATTTGTGAGGGTCATGGTAATAAAGATGTTTATTGGATTAATAATAGGGATGGTGTTGATGATGATGCTGATAATGGTGATGACGATGTGTGGGTTGTAATGATGATGTGGTAATGGGGGTTATGCTTTTGAAGATGATGGCGATGTTGGTAAAGATGACACTATTATTAGTTTTGAGTGGTGGTAGATTTGAAGATGTTTGTTTGGGACATGATGGAATGATATGTACAGTCACTACTGATGATGGTGGTAATGTAGATGATGATGATGATTATGATCATTATGAAAATGTCTTAACTGCATGTATTTCCATCTCTTTCTTTACCTATAAAGCAATGGACTTTGCGAGCCAGCAGCACGGTGACATCAACATGCTATATGATCTCATCTTTGCTTTCTGCACATCTGGAAAATACAAAGAAGCCATGAAGCTCATTGAGGTAAGATGTGAATTCCAATGTTGTTTACCAAACAAAGAAAAATTTAAAACTTTCAAATGATACTAATAAAGAAACTGGTCTGAAAAGAAATTTTCATGGGACTGTATGGTGCTATGTTTAACATGTTAGATGTGGTGACATGCATGATAACTTTGCACAAAAGCAAAGAGCATGCAATAATCAAAAGTGATGGCGTTGTCATGTAATTTTCAGGTTGTTAATAAATTTTCTGTTTTCTCAAATGATTTTGTATTCTTGTTGACAAGAAGCACATAATGACGTTGACGATAATGATGATGATGATATGATGATGATGATGGTGTTGACGGTGGCAATAATGGTGGTGGTGGTGGTGATGATGATGATGATGGATGATGATGATTGTGTTTAACGAGATGATTGTGATGACAATGGTGATGATGATGATGATAGCGATTATAAAAAAAATGACGTTGGCTGATACTGAAGTATTTAACTCCACTTGTTTCCCACTATCGCCTTTTATGTAACTTCAAACAGACCCCTGGTATGATCGCCAAGAACAAGCGCATCCAGTGGTACGCCGAGCGTTGTATCGGAGCTAACAATGTGGAGGCCTTACAACAACTGACGGCTATCACCAAAGACCTGTATGCGTGTGACAGGGACCAGATGTACTTCTATCTCATTCAGTTACATAGTACGTCATCCACACTTTTAAAGTTTATATCCCATCTTTCATTTAGAAAAAATTCAAGCTATTTTGTTCCATGTCTTACAGACTACTTAAAATGGTAATATAAGTGATGAATGTTTTAATTTAATGTGCCCTGTTATAGTGTAAGTCGGATATGGTGTGATCAAGGATGAATATATATATTTTTTTTGTTTTAATGGTAATTAGGCTTAATTTATGACAGTTAGTTATGTTTAGGACAAAGGACACAAATTGACCAAATACATCAGACTGTTGCTTAAACGAAAACAAACACATTCCTTGAATTCCTTAAGTCACATTGAGATAATTCAAATATTTCATAATGATCCTTGTATCATATTTGGTTTGAATCTTTTTGAACATCGTACTCTCCTGATGTGTATACTGTGTACTTGACATCAATGATCACTACATCACAATTATAGCATTCTTCAGATTTCGGACATTTCGATTCAAACACAAAGGTGCAAGGCTCTGTACATAACAACTTGTAGGATTCCAATCCATCGTCAATTTGCTGCTAAGGCAGAGCAAAACACAATCCCTTCATATGTTACCTTTTTTTATTTTGCCCCAAAAGCTCGTAACAACGATGTTGATAAGTGTCTGGAGGTGTGGGCTGCTATGCAAGAAGAGGGTGTGGTCCCACGAGACAGGACGATGCGTTACCTTGCCAACGTACTCCGGTCTTATGACAGGTCTATACCATTCGAGGTCCCTCAGCTCACCGCTGATCAGGTACTGTTTTATGACACTTTTATTTCTTGATGAAAAGTGTTGATTTTGTTGGCATTTTTTAATATTTGGAAGATTTTGTGCAAGTGCATACTTCTCTAAGCGAAAGCTAAAATTGTGTTCAGCAAACAGTTTATACAAGAGTGCATTATTGAAGAGCTAATTCATAACATGACTCTTAGACTCATGATGCATTACAGCAAATATATTCCAAGTAAACTTAAAGGTATTACAAAGTTTTGGTATGAGGTCATGAATTTGTTTCAAATGAACATATTGGAAGCTTATGCGATCCTACGATATTCAGTGATCGTTGTCGCAGTTGAAATCGAGTCTTAAGTTATGAAATTGTAAATAATAAACTCTTTATGTTGTATAGCTCCCTCTCAAGGTCAAGATATTAATTAAGCTATAAAACAATGTTTATTGACTAAAATCGACCCTATAGCTATTTCCGTTTTAAAATTATATATAACAACTACATATTGTAAGATTTTCATGGTCGTAGCTACTATTGAATAGCCGTAGGTGCTATTTTAAATTGATCAAAATTTACCGGGAGCACCGGTAAATTTTTATATTCAATTTTTCTCGAAAGTAGGAGTGTTTTAGGAGCTAAATTTTCTAGTGCTTATAATACATCCACAGGGGCATCCAAATATATCAAAATTGTAAAGAATCACTATCCACCCAATTTTTAAAATTTCCCAAAACTTTGTATTACCTTTAAGGATTCCATTCTTTGCTTTAATCTTTGTGAAGGTGTTGTATATTTTACCTCAAAATGCCCCAAAGTAAATCTCCCTCGGGGTAAAACAAGACATCAAGCGTACTTAGTATAAACCGTTCACTATTTAAAATACTGAAACAGATTGTTGCTTTAATGTTCCTATAACAGATTAATGTACTAAACAAAATTGTATTTGAAATTTATTGTTCTTCATTGAACATGATGAATTTGTTTGTTATTTCTGAAAATAGTTGGAAATTAACTTTAAATGTTGTACTTTGTAGTTGTGAAATAATCTTCCTTGTTGACAAATTTTTCAATTAATTTTGTCTTTAGCTTGGCAACGAAGATCTAAATTCCACTGAGAAGATCGAACGTATCCTGAAAGCAGGAGTAAGCCTTTTTCAGTTTCTTTCTAATGTTATTTGCTCTTTTTTTTTGCAAAATGTAATCCATTGTGTTAAAGGTAAAGACCAGTATTGGCAACGCCCCAATTTCAAAAAATGAAATGGAAGCTCTCATTACCAATCATGTGAAAGAATATGTTTTGACTAATACATGATGATACAAAATTTACCGGGAAACCGCCTACTAATTCATATATTTGGTAAATTTATTTCTCTTATGGTCTGGTGAGAGAGATAGGGTAGTCCCATATACATCTTTCTGTGTATAGTGCTTGTAACTTTACGAAGAATGGGCCAAATTTCTTATCATTTTGATGATTCCAGAACCTTGCAGATGCTCGATGCTAGATGATCAACCTTTTCTGATCGATTCCACAACGTTTCTTTCACAATGCAATCGCATGACCATTACTGGTCTTTACCTTTAAGCTAATATGTTTTATGTAACATTTTATTCTGAATTCACCCTGATATGATATATTGGTGACACTATATTTGTTCCATAGACAATTGCTCTGTTCTTTGTTGTTGTTGTTTGGTTAGCTTTTTTCATTTTCTTTTGTTTAAAACAAAGATATAGGATTAAGGGTTGGGGTCCCAATTGATATTTTTGTAAAGTGGCTTATTATTAACACCTTGTGTTATGTTTATATCAGAGTTCTTTTTTTAATGTGTTTTTGCTTTGTGACCATTTCTTAATGGTTATGGCACTGGTTTTTTTAACTTGTACCAAATGTGTCCACAAATGGGTCCAAAATGAAATTATGTTTACTCACTTCAAACTTGTATTTTTAGGATCAGGACTAATCATATTTTTGAGAAATGCAAATTCTGGACCTTAATCTATCTCCTTATTTATTCACCAGATATGAATACTTTGAGTTTTTACAATTTTATTGTGAACTATAGCATATCTAATAACTGTGATATAAAACCCATTTGCTATTAACTACACCTTTAAATATGTTGGGTCTTTAAGAATATGTTTCAGAGATTATTCATGCAAATTGTTGAGTTTCTATCTTGAAAAATACAGATTCTGTATCCCTTGAAAGTGAAAAATAGCCCTAAATTAGGGTTTTGACAATAACAAGTTTTTATTTCAATAGGTAAAATGCTTTTTTCTTAGGTCAAACTTATTTTATTATAACAACTGATGATATAAGGTAAATACATGCAAAAAAATTGGGAACCAGTGCATTGCCTAATAATTTTCATATGGCACACCACTGATGTTTCGGACGTTACACACTGTTAACATTATAACTTTATTCAAGTTAATTGCTTTTCTTTAGGTATTATTGACCTCAGTTACATTAATTGTTTGCAGAAAAATACTTCTGTAACATTTATGGAAAAAATTGTGCAGTTTTAATTAGTTTAGCACATACATGTATACCAAGTTTGTCTTCATCGACCACTCAATTTATGTAAGGTATATTATTCATTTCAAGAACGTGTACCGGTAGTTAAAAATGCTTATGTGATCTAACAGAGTGAAATATGAAGCTAATAGCAATTGTAGTCATCAAAACTCCTTAGAAAATTCACTTAGAAACATACTCTTTATTGCATGTTATGAACAACAGTGTGAAATGTATTCTATGGTTTGTTTTGGATGTTACACGATGTTAACATTTCAATGAGATCATCAATTTCTACAAACTCTACAATATAGATGTTTAATCAGCTTGCTAATGTTCTTTGCCTTCAACTATATAGTGTGTCATTCAATAATATCACTAACACATACATGTATGTAAGCACTGAAACATTGACAAATCTTTTAAAAAATAAAACTATAAAAAAGTACCCCCAGTCATGTAAGTACGGTAATAAGAAATAAGTGAATCCTAATATATGTACATCTCGAGAATGAGACATATTTGATGTATTTTAAAATTGTGTATGTTTTAGGTTATAATACTACTGTAGTAACAATCATCCTTTACCACTATTTGTATTAGGAGGCTGTTTCAAACGACAATATGTTTTAATGCTCTTAAATAAGTATTTATTTATTTATTTATTTAATTGATGACCGATTGATGAATGGATGGATTGATCGATTGGTCGGTTGGTTGGTTGATAGATCTTAACTCTTGCTGTGCCTATATTACAGGTGACAAACAATATACAGTGTAGGTTAAACATGTACCGTATTTGCCGGCGATAAGGCCGCAGCGCCGCACCCCCAACTCTGACATTTTGTAGAGGGAAAACAAAAACGGACAGCCCATTTATATTTCACACTAGTGTAGGGTTGCGGTTCTAACAGATAATTCCTAGCACTCTTAACACAGAGGCAGCCCAGCAGACATGTTGTAGGATTGATATATTGACTACTAGCTAACTGACCAGGTTTTAATGTGTAGAAGCATTACAGCATTCAATGTAGCATTCCATATACATTCCATGCAAAGTAGAATAAATCAATAAATATTCATATAGTCCCATACAAGTATAAATCAACATCACAAAGTATTCTTGAATATTCAAACATAAACAAAGGGTATATATTGAATATTCATAGTATATGTAAATTATACTATATAAGCTTGACTGCATCAGGTGAACATTGAAACCAATGAGAGAGAGAGAGATAGACAGATGAAAGGATGGTGGATGAAAAGGGTGAATGTGAATGAGGGATGACCTATTAATATGAAAGGGATGAATCATGGATATGAAGGGGAGTTTCAGAAGTTCAAAATAAATCCCTACACTAGCTTATACATTTTGTATGTATACATAGATTTGTGGAAGATACTGCATGTATATGATTTGGATCATTAAATAAGGTATTACTGGTAATGCCCTTTTCTTTTATACATGTATGTACTTTCTACACAGATTAGTTACGTGTACTGAGTGCCCTTTTTAAAAGGTATTTTCAAATGAAAATCCATATTTCCCATACATTTTTAGAAAAACATTTTAATTTGCTTGATATTATCAACTTTATATACCTGTATCATTACCCGTGTCATGTACATGTACACTGGGTATTGCTTAAGTGGGTGATTTTGAGCTTTTGTAACCTACCAAATAGTTTAGATTGACCATACAATCTTTGGTTATATGACATAATTTGGAACAACCTCTCTAAAAATGAAAACGTGATGATTTGCAAACACACAGCAATGTAAATAGTAAGAGGAGAGGTTGAAAAATTAAAATGTGCTATTCTCACATCTATCTTTGCCCCTCATTTGAACCAGTTAAATTATGAAAATGTCTGTTAACAGTTTAATGTAACATCCGAAACGTGCTAACAGCATAACAGAAAGTGCTGTTAAAATGGCTGAATAATTTTTATGAGTCACTTTTATTGAGATTTTTTCTGATAAATTACAATTAAGAATATACTAAAGCAGCCAGGAATGCCTCGCACCACAAAGTGTGGCTTCAATATTTATGTTTTATAAGTCAATTTTGCAGAAAATTTAGATATTTTACGGAAAATTTGATTGTTTGCATCATATTTCTTCATATTTGTATATTTAGATCTAAATGAAATTATCAATATAGTGTTTTTAACAGGAGTGTGCATTGTGAAATCGTAACTTGCACATATATGATCGAAAATTAGTTGAAATTTGCAAACTATGTGTTAACAATCAAATAGTGTAACGTCCGAAACACCCTTCTTGAGTTTACACAAAATTATTGGATTTGAAAGACCTGATTTGTGTTTTGACTTGTGTTAAGACTTATAATAACTTATTTCATAATGATTTATTCACTCCAGATACCCTCTAATATGGATTATCATCACATTTTTGATATTTTTTGTTTCGGACGTTACATTTGTTTCGGACGTTACAACTGTTAACGGAAAATTGGTTTTAACTATAAAATAGTATTGTAATGATGTATTGCAAATTTCTTTTTTTTGGTGGGTAGCCGCCATGAAATGTTTAAAAAATGTTACGAAAGATAAGTCCTGCAGTTCATTTATTTTCTGCTACTTCAAATTGAAGGTTGTTTCGGACGTTACAAAATTGTTTACGGAAAATGAGACAACTTTTTCAAATTTTGAATATATTTATAATATAAGCGCTACTACAATTAAATTATATTTTCTTTTAATTTAATGACTTGGAGTAACTAATAAGCTTATTCAAATCATAAACAATCTCATTAAATGATTGTTCTAGTGGGTTAAATGAGGGCCTACATTGTTTACGGAAAATGTAACGTCCGAAACACCATTTTCAATTGCACTGTTCTATCAAAATACAGGAGTTAATTCAGATTACTGTTAACTTTCTTTAAGATCCACCCATGCTCATTAATCATCAATAGAAAAAAAACATATTGCTTGTGGGTATATATTTTTTTCGGCTCCAACAAAAAAGGTATGTCAATTTTGTTACAAAATTCCGTAAACAATTGGCTGTTCAGGGATACCTCATGCACATAAAGCAACGCTGAATTTTTTTCGTTAAGCTATGGGAGGTTAACCTAGGTCCATTCTACAAGAAAAAGTTGTAACTGATTTCTAATTCTTTATCTTTGTAAAGTTTCAGGCTGTCAAAGGGTCATTAAGCTATTTGGTCATAGTTAAAAAAACCAGTGCCTTATGTAATGTCGGTTTAATTCACCCAATGAAACATGACAAGCTCCATGTCCTTTTTGATCAGTTCCAATCAATTCAATTTAATTTCAGTTTTATAGTAAAAAGGGAACATAAGTTCAGACACTAATGTTGTCATATTTACAGTAAAATACAAGAAAACAGGAAATAAGGTTATAAATATATATTGAAATATAGTACAAATATTATTCAAAATAACATTGTGGCAGTTCCCCATGAATTGCAATCACTTATCATTCCCTCCTGCTTTTGTCTTGCTAATCTGTAGAATATTGGAGGAGCTGAGGAGCTTTTGAAAGAATCT
Organism: Strongylocentrotus droebachiensis; assembly: GCA_035222895.1. NCBI lineage: Eukaryota > Metazoa > Echinodermata > Echinoidea > Camarodonta > Strongylocentrotidae > Strongylocentrotus > Strongylocentrotus droebachiensis. The sequence continues at coordinate 164,723 of JAVYIG010002497.1, read as the reverse complement.
CTTGCTGAAGGAAAGGAGGTTGGTGCCGGTGTCTATGATAAGATCATCTTTGAGATGCTCAAGCAGGGCCACATTGATGATGCTCTAGCTCTGAAAGATCTGTAAGGATGTTTTTCTGTTATCATGCCCTGTATCACTTCCAGTAAACTGATCATTTTCTCTTTAAGGATGTCCCTCAGTAATGTCCGCGTGCACCTTAGCTATTCAGGGCTAGCTGGTTATGTATTCACCATGCACAATGCATGGAGTTCCTGGTATTGTACATAGTAAATACATGATCAGCTGGTCCCTGTGCAGCTGAGGCGCACACGAACATTACTGCGCGATGTACTTAAGAATGCCATAGAAGATATACTATTATCTTTAGGGAAGGCAACTTTATTATCACTCGCGTTCGTCCGGGTTCAGGACGATCGCGTTCCCTCCTTTGTTAGCAGAACGCGACAGTCCTTAACGCGTAAGGTAAGGGGGATTAAAACCTTCTCAATTCATCGCGTACCCTCCTTTGTTTAGAGACCGCCAGCGTCCCAAATGCGTCCCCAATGAAAGGGGCAAGAGTGGGGGGATTATCTTACATAATATTACATAATTCTTGAGAGGAATAGGGTTTCTATTTGTCGCGCTAAGAGGGGCAAGAACTCGTTTAATCACCTTGCCAGTAAAATTCCTTCCTTCCAGCGATCGGAAGGCTTTCCCCATTTTAAATGAAATGTAAATGAAATGAAAATTGTGTGAATCGCAATCAATGCAGAGGTCCGTTGTTTGAGGTTGAGAGAGAATGGGAGAGAGAGGTAGAGGGACGTAGACATGCATGTTTTGTTCTTTGAAATATTTACTCTACGAGACTATTATGTATTTTTTTTATATGTCATCTATTTTGGACGTTTAGTCTTATGAAAACTGATTTTGAATGAATGATACTACGCCGCGGCCGCCTTGTAGCGACCAGCAGCGCTAGAACAATTTCTAATTTCTGTGCCGCCCATTGAACCCTGGGAAGGGTAATGGACATTCTGATATTTCTATCGATCTTTTCGTGGGTACAATGAAAAGGCACAAATGAAGTAGAAAGTTGGATTGATAACCGTATCTTGGAAATGTTGTATAATGAACACTCAAGTTCAGACAGACCGCGATATTTACGATTGTCAGCCTACGCCTTTGTTCTGAGACCGCCGATTTGTGGCGGGAATGTAATAATAAATCTGTCATTATTTGTATGTCGTTGTTGCGACTAGACAATGGTGAGGAGAATTTTTGTTCTGATAATAAAAACAGATCCAACAATTCCCCTTTTTAATTCGGGTAATACACCTTGAAACTCTCTCTCTCGATAGCAGTAAATCCATTTGTATCTCAAATCAACACTATTTCCTTTCTTATATGTTATCTTTCTCTCCAGGCCCTCTCTACGACCCTTTTTTTTGTTAGCCCTCTCTCTCTCATCCAGTCACCTTTCTAATCTCTCGGCTCTACCACTATCTCTCTACCACGTACTATCTCTCTTTCCAAGTTAATCAACACTTTCTTTAGCTATATAGTGCGTCCCATGAGAAAACGAAACGGAGAATTATCGATGTTTTATGATAACTTAACCAAAATTATAATAAATAAATGACACATATTTGTACAGGAATGACAAAGTTTCGTTTGTTTAAAGTAATGCTTGCATTTCCATTATTTCCATAACTCCTTATATCAGATGAAAGAAGAGGATCTGAGCTTTACCAATATGTGTCATTTATTAATTATAACTATGATTAAGTTATGATAAAACATCGACAATTCTCGGCTCTGCGTTTTCTGAGGCGCACTGTATAGGTATCTGAAATGAGGCGTCATGTCAATCAACACCAAAGTTCCAAAACATCGCGTATATTTAACATCGTTACGGGCCTTCGTAATGCAAACCCTCCCCAATTTAAATGCAATTCCGAGAAAAAAATGTATGATAAAATTAAGTTTGTATTTAATTGAAGAAAAAAAATCAACAAAAAAAAAAATCAACAAAATCAAAAAAAAAAAAATAGGAGGCGGCCCCCCAAAAGGAAGCGGGCGGGGACGCTAAACATGTATATTTTTTTACATGGCCTTAATCATTGAAAACAAAATCTAAGAGATGGAATTACAAAATTAGATGAAGTAAGTGATGAACAGGGGCGTAGGCAGGATTTTTTTCGCAGGGAGGGGGGGGGAGGTTAAATTGCGCCGAAAATTTTGCAATGACAGGCGGGGGGGGGTGGGGGGGGGGGGGGTAAGAGCACATTTGTTTGTGTGTGTCCAGGATTTGATGTTTTGGGGTCACCCATAAGCACACACACAAAAACAAATGAGAAGGTGGGGGATACCCCCCCCCCCCCCCCCCCCTCCCCCTCACTGCGTACGCGCCTGGTGATGAAGATTTAAATACAGAAATATTAGAGTTCAAGAAGAAAGAAAGGATCGGGAGACGGAAAGATGGCAGCCGCAGGTAAAAAGGGCGACTAAATAAATCAAGAAAAGGAAAAAGTAAAATATACAGGAAGGCAAAGATAAATCCACAACTTCACTTCACTCATTCTGGACACGTTGGAACTTAACATTTCATCACTATCTGTTATTTATTTGAGAAACCAACTACTACTACCAACTACGAGTGAGCAATCACTCATCACGTGGCCTTGGTCGATGATACATAATACAGACATAATCCAATCTTATCAAAATGTTAATGTCTCCTCTTTGTTCAGCTCCGATCCCTTCTTGGCGGCCTAGCACTTTCATGTTTGCGCGCTCTCCATCAAACATTCCCCTCTCCATCAAACATTCCCCTCTCTTTCTCTCTCTCTCTCTTGCGCTGTCTCTTTCGTGAAGTTATCTCCTCCTCCTCGCCCCCCCCCCCCCCCCCACCTGAAAAGATAAGCATGGGAAAACCTCTCTCTCGCTCTCTTCTCTGTCACATTCACTTGAGGTCATTCACTCGGCCCATAAATGGCTTTGTTTTTGTTTACATTAGCTCAAAGGCGGCTTCACAAGTCATGAACGAACTGACTAGTATGTCTGGTTACTAAGCAACTATGCAGTCAATCAAAATGTTCAAATTCATTTGTGGCTTCGTGTTTTCATATCGGGCAATAAAAAAAAGCTCCAAATTATGATATTTAACAATCATTTTTAACATAAGTATAATGATATAGTGAGATCCTACTCAAACTCGTGAATTTCTCATTTTTAAAGAACAATTTCCAGCAAATTACAAATATGAACTGGCCATGTTAATGACGCGGGCGAACACGTCGACAGCTCTTCAGAGTTTCTATCAATTGCTTTGGTGTCTCGGAGTCGACGGGTGTATACATGTATGTCATTTTGAGACGGAGAATTTATTTTACTCGAATATAAAGTATATATATAAGGAAAATAATTACAGCTTTAAATACATGACTTGGTCTAGCTCGATAAAAATCCAAACAACTATTGATCATATTCATTTTTTTTCTTCTTCGTAACATTGGATAACAAATATAAACCGCCGGGTGAACCCTCAAAAGTGCCTTAGTTTTTGTGTTTCGTGACCCATCCTCGGCATCTACTTGAAAATAACTTCTAATGTGTAGAAAAATATACTGAAGATGATGGTGCAACTCGTCAGTAGAAAAAATTGCACACAAATTAATAATGTCCAGATTAATTTTTAATAAATATGACAAACGCCCTCTTGGGTCTAGTCTGAGACAGCAGTGTATTATGCTATGGGAAAATGACTTGTATTGATATCGAGCAAAGCTGCAGTGCACTCAAAATATTCCCCTTTCCCTTTTTCCCCTCTCTCCTCATTCCTTCCCTTTCCCCTCTTTCCTTCTCTCTCTTTCCTTCCCTTTCTCTCTCTCTCCTTATCCCATGTCATCCCCCACTCATTTTTCCTCATTCCCCCTCTCTCTCTTCGTCTCTTTATTCCTCTTTCCTCACCCCCCCCCCCCCCCCCCCTCTCTCTCACTCTTCATCCCATTCCCTCCCTTTCTTTAAACCGCTCTCTCTTTCCCATTCCCTCCCCCCCCCCCCCCTCACTATCTCTTTCTATGTCATACCCTTCAATATATATTTCAGGGAATGGCATATCTTTAAATAAAATAAATCACAATTTAAAACAAAGTTTGTATTAAAGGCATGTTTGACCAATTATAATCTGGTTTCAAATCAAATATATAACATATTACTATCTCATATTCTCAAAATACATGGTCAATAAAATTGTAAGCCTACTTGACTACATGGATACTGCTCTTTGGGTTGATGTAGAGAAATGATTCATCATCAGTTATACAGCACATTGTCAATTCACATTGAAATATTTTCAATAGCAAACATTCTTTCAAGCGATCACATGTGTATGTTTTAGCAAAAATACACATAAAATATACATTATAGATTTTTAAAAAATTATATATTCATGGATGGCAGGGTCGCAGCCTCTGCTATTCTTCTTCAGTCTCTAATATACATATCTAAATCATGTTCTTTAACATTTCCAGCAGGTAATTTCATACATTTGTCCAAATGCCATTTAGTAAGAGTTATCTGCTTTATCGAATCTGGCGGATATTGGCAAAATAGAGCATCGCAATAAAGGTCTTTACATTGAATTTCCAAAAAAGGCTTTACATTTACAAGTAATATTTTCAATAACAAACATTCTTTCAAGCAATTGCTCAAAAAGCATTACTACATGTACATGTATGTACCGGTATGTATTAGCAAAAACACACATAAAATATACATTGTAAATAAAATTTAAAAATTCATAGATGACAGGGTCCCAGCCTCTGCTATTCTTCTTCAGTCCAATATATGTAAATCATGTTCTTTAAAATTTCCAGCAGGTAATTTCATACATTTATCCAAATACCATTTAATAAAAGTTATCTGTTTTATCGAATCTGGCGGAAATTGGCAAAATAGAGCATCACAAGAAAGGTCTTTACATTGAATTTCCTAAAAAAGCTTTACATTTACAAGTAATGTGACATACAATGAGTTAAATATTGTTCCTTCTTTGCCTTGATGTCATCTGTGCTCACTTGTTTGTTGTAATGTTGCAGAAGTGCCTGTAGCAGCCCGCATGGTATCCTGGTTGGACATACCTTTATTGAAGAAAAAAAATAAAAGCAAGGATCATTTAATATCATTTATTAAAAAAGAATAGGTCTATAGTTCTACGAGACAGACATACTGAAGTATTCATCACTACAAAACCTAAAGTATGAGTCGAATCTAGCATATAACTATCATCAAAATACAAATAAAAAAAAATATCTGTGCTGACTGGTTACTGTCTCCAACTGAACGGACTGGACATCAGTGACACTAACAGTGGAAATTATTCAGAACTGCTTATTAGAAAACGTAAGGAGGTGTCTCATATTTTTATGAAGAGTTTTTTTTGTGTGTAGAGCATGGAGGGCATAGGGTACTGTAATAAATTTTTCATCATGAATAAAAAAAAGATCACCAGGGCAAGGGCAAGGCTCATTCTCCAACACAAGTGGCATATTAATTTAAACGTGTCAAATATTGACGGGGACTGTGGGCCTCACCATGCAGAATTTTTCAAACATGCAAAAAAAAGAAAGAAAAACAAACCACTTTGATTGTGGAAATTTAAGAGGACAGTGGTCCCTCCCCCCCCCCCCCCCCCGAAAAAAAACCCACCAGTACGCTGTTCTCAGACGATACCGTAATCGATATGTGGACAATAAATACCCACATTAATTATGAAGACCTGATCTGTACTAATGTAGTATAGAATCAAGCCTGACCAGTATCCAATTTGACTTGATCAACCACTTTGATCAAGTCAGCTAGGCCTCAATTTCGAGAGCACAGCATTTTTTTAGAAAGTAGAAATTACCCGGTAGATATTCTAATCTAGACTCTCTTTTTTCTTGATTCTAGTTGTAACGTTTAGGGCCGGGAAATAGACATAGGTCTATGACATCTAGACAAAGATCCCGGGTTCGACTCCCACCCAGGCGGATGACCGAGGCCTGCGTTGAGCGTTACTGTTAACGTGCCCCTTCCCTTGTTAGATGCAGGTTATGTCAAGTGGAAAACACTCTGTCCCTCCAATAGGACGTTAAATGGGGGCACGTTAAGAACCCATTGCACTATTCGTATAAGACTAGAGTAGGGGGAAACCCCGGTGTAATAAGTGCAAGAATCTTCACTTCAGTATTATTTGAAGGAGGCAGATTATCTCGAAGAAGAAGAAGAATAGGAATAGGATCAGAGTTATTCTGAACATGCTGAAATAGTTAATACAATCATTTCTTCGGAATGGAATGACATAGATCTAGGCCTACCTCTTTTTTGTTGAACTTGTTGCAGTTCGAACACCTCCCTGTCCTGGTACACTCCTCCGCCCGAGGCGCCGGGCGAGTACTGCTCTGTCTGCAGCTCGAACGAGTCGAAGTCGAAGTTGACCGCAATCGCAGCAATTTTGTTTTCTAGTTCAAAGTCAAACCCAAAACTGACGTCCTTCCAAAGATCTGCACACTCCTTGAATTTTCTGTAACTCTTCCCACTGAAAGTTATCACCTTACTGTGAGTCAAAATTGTATGCATACAGCAAAAACCTGTGTTTTCCTCTGAAACATTCAGTTGTTGACGACAGATTACTACACCTGAAGCTCGAAATAGCGCGCGCCAGTGGTACGTGCACAACACTGCCTGTGATTGGCTAAAAAGCTTGAGGCGCTGTAACATTTACTTGATACATGCACAGTGATTGGACAACCTCCGTGAAAAAAAAAATGATTTTAGGCACCTTTTTTCAATTTTTTGAGCTTATATGCATTTTTTTCGAGCTTATATGCATTTTTTTCGATTGACGAGTTGTGACTATAATATCAAAATATATTCTTTAATAATATCCACTATTAAAAAAGTAGATGCCGAGCCGAGGTCACGAAACTGACGAATTTTGGGGCTCACCCGGCGGTCTAATATAAATATTGATAATTTAGATTATTTAGTGCAAGGGTAAATATGACAATGACTCGGAACATAATACAGGGATAACAATTAATCAAATTACTCTTAATACTTGTAAACGTTTTTTTTTTTTTTTTTTTTAGGGGGGCGGGGTCAAATTTTCCCTCGTGTCGCGCCACGCCTTTTTAATTTCTTGGCGAGAGGCCTGATTATGCATAGAATAAAAAAAATCAACAAAAGGGCAAAGTAAAACAACAGGGAGGCAAAGTTACATATCTACATCTTCACTTGTAAGGTACTAGACTACATGCATGCAATGTAAATCCTTATTTTTATTTCTATATTTATTTTGTAAAAACACTGAATTTTCTGCTGTGACTTTACATAAAACTCAAGAGCTGCCAAGCAGAACGTTTTTAACGTACTATTTATACGTTTTTTTTAAGGGAAAATACGTATTCGTTTTGCTGTGCTAAAATTGTAAGTTTCAGAGTATGGCTGTGCGAACGTGGCTACAGGTTGGCTGTGAGAACGAGCGTATGCATAGATAACAGGGGATGTACACCACTCAAAGACGTGCGCATTACCCCAGGCCATGCATACACACATGCATCTGATCGTGATATCAAACCAGCATCCACAACACACGCAAATTACATATCAGTGCACTGCACTACACACAGCGTCACTCACTAGTACAAGGAAATCCCGATGTCACTTCCAAAAATCCACTCCAAAAGCCAAAATTGCTGTCAAAAGTGCGGAATCGGAGCCATATTTCCAAAGCATGCGGTGGCTTAGCCAAATTTTAAAAAACGGCTTCGCCCAAAAAAGCGCTTAAAATCAAGAAATCAGAGATTTTGTAACGAGTTTTTTCGCTTATCGCAAGCGCCCTTCGAGGGCCTTCGAGTGTGGTGGTATCTTTACCAGTACCAGCGTTGTCGGGCTCAGATCACGTGACCGCATTTTAGGGGGCTATCCACATGTTGTGATTTGCGCGAATTGCTGATACACGCAATGCAGTACTGATTAATAGGTTGGGGAATACAGACACTATACTAAATATGATTTATATATTTGCAGTGTCGCACAAGAAGCTTTTACTTATATGCGGCTGTATGTAGAAAGACTTGAGGCGTTGCTGGTTAGGTTTATTATTTTAGCGCGCGACTCATTTTTTAGACAAATTATTATCAATCAACACGGGAGGATTGCAGTTCTAGCTCTGCTTTCAAGACTGAAAATGCATCTATGAAAATCTACTATCTTGTATTTTAAACGCGAGCTAGACGGGTGCAACTATTGTCAGGGAACACCAGATTAACGCGTTCTAGACGGGTCAGCTATTGTCAGGGGACGCCAGATTAGGAAGGATTAGAGAGGGGCTGGATAGCGGTGAGGTTGATTGACAGCGGTCCTAGCGGACGGGATGGCTTCTTTTCTGGCTGCCTGCTCTATTGTCCAACAGACAACAATAGACGCGAGCAAGGGACGCCAAGGGGTAGCCAGCGTACAATACGCGTCCGGGAACGGGGTATTAAGAGATAAGTAGGCGTCCCGAACCCGGACGAACGCGAGTGATAATAAAGTTGCCTTCCCTTAAATTGCAATATCTTTCTACAAGAGTATACAATGATAGTACATGATCAATTATGCAGCGCTGTATGTACTTTATTATTTTTGCTTGACTATTGTGACTATTACCATAGCGCAGTTACTGTAAAAAAGCTTGTTAGGTATCATGTAATGGTTAGGATACCCTGTGATAATGTCTCTTAGAAGTATAGTATTTAACAAGAAAGATTATTTCCTTTTCATCTTTTTTTTAGAGCTGAGAAATCTTGTGACTTCAAGATGTCTGTCCTCCTAAACAACAAGCTTCTCATTGAGTACGTCAAGAAAGGAGACATTGAAAGTAAGTTTGAACTTACAGGAGACATTACAATTTTGGTATAGAGGTGGAGACCAGATAACAACAAATATTGTCTCTTTTTAAGATGAGTGCTGAACAGTATGTTTGATGAGTTTTCTACTAAAAGCGGATGATTGTGTACGTGGGGAGAAAGAAAGTGCTGGACCAGAAAATAATGTCCGGTTTTAAGATGATTATTGGGAAATATTTTTGATCTAGTTTTTCACTCACACTAGGAATTTAACACCATTTTATTTGATTTTGTAGGTTCAGAGTGTGAGAGCAAGACTTTTGAATACTGTTACATTTTTTAAAGAGTGCTGAAAATTTCACTAGAATGGGGCATTTACAGAGCTGTCAAGTTGTACTTGTATCCAGTATTATATACTGTTATTGTGGAGAATGGTGAAACTTTCATGAAAAAAGTACTGAATTTAAATGTCCAATCGCAGTTTCATTCCATGGTTTGCAATAAAAAAATGCTGATTTTTTATTTTTTTTTAGTTCATAATTGTTTTGGTGAAGGTGATGCCGCTCTGCATGTTACACCATTTTCTTCAGGTTATAAAGATGCAGAGAGATTGCTAGACCAATCACACCCATATATATACATTTGCCCTGAAAGGAGATAGTGTCTTGTTCACACTGCGCGTGTATTAAACACCATCATCATTCTATATTTTAGGCGCAGAGAGGCTGCTTGATCACACACTTGAAGCAGAAGAATTACCGAGACCATCAGGGATAAGGATGCTCTCAGAGAGATATGAGCAGGACGGACTCTTGGACAAACTCCTGGCCTTGAAGGAGAAGTACGAGGAGAGGACGCAGTCTCGCTTCCCCATCGGCAAATCAGTCTTAGGAGCTTACATTGTCAAGTAAGTCATCAAAGATTCACTTACGGAGTGTGAGGAAACTGGTGTAAGATTATTAACACATGAGAATGATATTCGTAGTTACTTAAACTTTTAACCATCGATGCATTGCGCTTGTTTCCAAGTAGAAATTTCGAACAGGAGATTTCTCTTGATGGCAATTGTGTGTTACATCTTAGTGCAATTTTTGTCAGTCAGATGTTCAAATTAGAAGCAAACTTTCTTAGCTTCATGAACATGTTGTGCTCATCATGCAATACCTGTAATCCCAAAGTGCAGATAGGTTTTCAGTTGACCCATGACCTTTGACATTGACCCCTTGACCTCATTTGACCTTGCAGGGGTGATCTAGGAGGTGCAGTGTCCTACATAGAGAAGGAGCTTGAAGAGGATCCCAGCAAATCAAGACGGATCGGTATGAGGTCGTTCTTTGGCAAGCTGCTTCAGAAGGACCAGCCAATGGATGAAGGTAAGAAATCGGTCGATGCATTAAATTATGGATGGGGGACAAGATGATTGAGTTCTGAGAAAGACAAACTGTATTGGGTCATTCCGTGGCAAAATTCGTCAGACAGATCAGTACATGTGGATGATGTGCAAGAGATCATTGATCATGAATCAGTGATGGATTGAATTAACTGATTAATGGATGTATGAAAAAATGGATGAATTTAATTGATTGATTGATTAATTGACCGATTGTTTGAGTATTTTACTTGAATTCTAAAATAAGACAGATCTTTATAACATCATTTTTGGCCAACTTTTTTGGAAGAATCTGTCTACAGTTGACACTGGATATTAAGTGATGGATTGATTATTGTATTTGAGTTCAAAGTTCATTATGACTTTATTCTACAGATTTCTTTGGAAGAACGATACTATGGATGAAGATATGCAAGACACAGTTTGTCCAATTTCATTCGAAAGCTGTCATTGGACATTGATTTTTGTCTTTTTCACTTTTCTCCTGTAAGAAAAAAAATGGTTTTGAATTTTGCTCTACTGAAAATTGCTTTTACTTTTGACACAAGTCGTATGTGAATGAGTGATCATATGATATTTCATTTCTCTCTCCATGTCACTGTTTCTGTCTCTCCCCTTTCTCTCACTGATGTCTTTCTAACCCACATTTCTGTTCTCTCTGCTCTCTTTCTCTTTATATCTCAGCTTTCACAATGGTGGACAGATTAGCAGCCAAAGACATCGAGGGTCCAGCATGGCAGCTACTCTACGCTCACCTGGACAATGGCAAAACACAAGGAGCCAAAGAAGTCATTCAGGTAATGAGCTGGCCTAGGGAGTGGTGCATTTTGTACAGCAGTAGTTCTTAAAGTGGAAGTCCATCCTGGTATTGAGTTGACTTTAAGAAAATCATAAATATTAGAGGAACAACATTGAAAGTTTGAGGAAATTCTAATAAGGTAGGGAAGTTACAAAATGACGAAGCTGTGATCGATCACACACAAATTGGCTCTGTGATTCCCTTTCAAACAGCTCTCCATTTGTTCTCAAGATCTTGTGAATTTCAATTTTTCTTCAAAGGAAATATGAAGTAATACTTACAGTCTAGACGCTGCCTTCTACTCTCGATGTACTATTGGACATGTTTTGTTACACCTCTCTTTTATGACATTGATCTATTCAGCAATTACCAAGAAGAATGGCGATTTTCAACAATTCTTTGTACAAAACAAAAACTTCACCATGTTGTAATGAGCATCTGTTATAACAGTAATAAGTTTATAAGCAGTATCTATTACAGTATTCCTTATAATGATGTTCCTGTGTATTTGTAATCAGAAGAGATTGATAACACATATTCTCCCTTCCTCCTACAGAGATATGATGTGATCCGAGAGAAGTCATCAGGCTTGATAGGCTACGTCATAGAGATGGTGGGATCAGACGATGATGTGGTAAGAAGATTGATTATCAGAAGGGTTAAAGTCTGACTGCACTACTTATAGCTACTTGAGCCCCATGATCCCCCTTTTCTTATGTTAATTGAGAGCTGATTTGACAAGATAACCACCTGTCAGTGACCATGCAGGAAGGTCTAATCCTCCCTGGCCAAACTAGTACAGACGGGCTTTAAAGAGAGGGTGGAGTTTTGGTGGAGTGGAAGAATAATTAGAGCACGTCCGGTTTCTATTTATTCGTTCATGGGAGAATATTTTAGCACCAATGCCACATGGAATGAGATATCCTGAAATGTTCTCGCCTTCAAGGTATAACTAGAAGTAATTTAAAGTTAAGGATCAAATTTTGTATCAAATGTGCATGCAGTCCCATGTATGTGTGTAGCGGTTTTAGCAAAGTTCTGGTTTCAAAGCTTCATTTTTGATTATTCCATGACCTTGCAAACACACAATTATTCATGCTATCTACATAAGCAGCCCTTCCCAGTAACTTCTGACCAGCACTCAACTCTACTAAACACAATTCATAACCAGTAAATTCCTTCACCAGTATGCTGTATGAAATGCAGTTGCCAAGGACAAGCACCTGTCGACCTGGATTCATATTAGTCATATGTGAACAATTAATCTTTTGATATTCTTCTCTAGAATATCTTCTTTATCTTTGGAAGGTCACCTTGTTGGTGTATTTTCATACCAGTCAAAATGATATTTGCATTTATATTCTCAAATATAGATAGAGTGTGTTATACAGTTGTAAAGGTTAATGTTGGTTAGGACATAAAGTTTTCAATCAAATACCAGTAGCACCTTGATATAACTTTAATGAGATAGTCTATTAATTGATTCCTCTGCAATGATTATGTTTTTCAGGAAGGAAAGATTGAACAGGTCTTACAGATCACCAAAGGTGAGGATTATCTTGATAGAGCGAAGATCTTCTTCTACCTACTCAAATCATATGGTAAGTCCCTCTCAGTAATCCAGACAGTTGAGAAAAATTGAAGGGGTTTAAAAATAGAAGAAATAAAATAAAAATGGTCACACTTTTGGATACATGTATTGGAGGTAGAACGCAGTCCTATACGTCACTTAGAGTTCATTTTAATGCCTGGTTTGAACATAATTCTTATTGTAACTGGAAGTGTATTATCAACTTGTCCAAGGTATGTCTCACATATTTCCAAGTTTTGTTGAATTTCATTTTTTTCATATCACAGATGCTGATAACACGTAGGGCCGTGTATCTCAGATTTAACATTGTTAAACGATCCCTTTAAGACTTAACCAAATGATTGATTTTAATGCAGAGAGTCCTTGTAATGATATAAATGAGAAAACAAATTATTTTGATTAATTTGTGTTCACTCTATCTGCAGATAACGAGAGTAACTACGAGGGTGGGTTGATGGTGAAGCAGAGGATGGAAGATGAAGGTCTACACATGAGTGATTTCATGCTCAAGAGACTTGCTTTATTACTCAAGAAGACTGGTCAACCTATCCCATTCGATGAACCACCAGTGAGTAACCAATAAACCTGGCCCCTGTTGCATAAAACTGACCATCGATGGTAACTTGCATAGAAACCTTGATTTGATTTGCTGTTGAGTGATGTTGCCATTGGTAGTTAATATTGATGGCAAAGTTACCATCAATGGTAAGTTTTATGCAACAGGGCCTTGTTTAGTAACATATTTAAATGTATGGATGTTTCTTTCCTCAGGACCTAGTGTTGAGTTATTCCTTTAACCTGTTTTAACCATGATTCTGTAACTAAGTTAAAATACAAAAGCTTGTCCCTATGACATTTCTTTTTCATTTTACTATCTTAGCCATATTAACTTCATTTCATTACAAAATTCCAGTGATTTATGTATTCCTGGCCCTCTATAGATCAGTGTACAATAAAGTTAAGTTAAGGTAGGTTTAACTTTGGTCGTTTTCAAGAACATGGGCCAAAGACATGTTGTGGAGAATTGCATTATTATTCCTAAGTATCATTTGAGGTGTTCACACTTGTACAAGCATTGCTTTTTAGTGGACCCCTCTGTTTCCAACATGTATTTCTTACATCTGTTTTAAATGCTTATAATTGATTTGTAATGTTTTGTTGGAAACATGAATAAATTTGAAATTTGAAATTGTAGCTCCAAAATGTTTCCCACAAGAATACTTGCACGTTTAAGGTGTACTTATTTGCAGTTTTTGTTAGGTACTTAGGTATTTTTTATTGAAACTCTGTTCATCCATTCTCCTTTCCCCCTCACCATCTTGTACCAGAATCCCATCTCATTCTACCGAGACAAGCTCAGGCTGGAGGGCAAAGACAACCTACCCGAGATCAAGATCACAGAGGATGAGAGCTGATCCCGATCAAACAACTCTTATATGAACATTGAAATCCTACCTGGATACAGAAGAAGAAGAAGATGATGATAATGGTGATGATGGCGATGGTGATGATGAAGCATGACAGGAGACGGTGTGAAAGGGTCTGATGGTGGGCACTTTGTCAGCTGTGCGAAACGGATGCGAGGACATGCCAGGGGTAGTTGGGCAGAAAGATTTATAATATTTTGTTTTTTATGATTTTGTATGGTTTTTACGTCAATAGGTCTGATTTGAGATTTATTTATTGTATTTTGATTTGACAGTTGCAGTACTTGGGATGTTTCCCTTTTCACGGCAAATCCATCGTAATGTATTCGAATGCGTTTAAATTTTCATGTGGTTGTTATTCATGAGCAGTTAATGCTCCAGTCACACCAACGAGACAGACACCAGACTGACAACAGACCAAGCCATCTGTTTGGAGCCAGAAGGGCGCTAACTCTTTGTAAAATGATATGAATTAATGCTCTTCCGGCTCCAAACAGACAAAATAAAAGGTTATGTTACCCCGATTAGCCAAGAATTTGTCCGTTAGGAGTCTGTATGGAGACGGTTCGGCAATGCGACTCGGGAACTTGTATTCCCCAAAGACATGGTTATGCTATGGTGAGTTTAGATGGATGTGCATGGGACTTGGTGTCTTCTTGATCTAAATGTGTATGATTGAGAGGTTGGCGATTGTTGCAATTTGAGATGCTGAGAAAGACACAGGATCTTCCCTTTCAAATCTCACTGCTGTATTGATAGAACATCATCCCCTCGATGTGGTCACATCCTTAGAAAATAAATGAACTGTGTTAAATCCACATTTGTAACAGAAGTGTAATAAAAGAAGGCATTATATATTGTGAAATTAAACCTAAACACCATGTAATTGATAATATGATTACTGTAAAAGCAGTTATTTTCTTGCAAGTGGATTTACCTGCAGAGTATAAAAAAAAACAGAGAACATATATATGGGTGTTTGTAATTTATGCTACTTATGAGTAATAACATTTAAAGATATGTCTTTTTATGTCTTCTAATAAATTTCACTACTGAGCATTGCAACTTTGTTTAATATCAGAATGTAATTTTACCTCTTTTATATACTGATATTCCCAATGTATAGATTTGCCTACTCATAGTTCATATGAAGTACTAGTTTTACATCGACTGTTTGGACCCAGTAGGACGTGAATTCTTTCTTTAATAAAAAAAACTAATGCTCTTCTTGCATTCATTATCACAAGCCCATATAGAAGCTGACTTGCCTTCCGTCTTCCAGGCTTTTCCACTAAAGAATTTAATTGTTGTTCTTTATCAATATGTAAAGGGGACCAATATGTAAGGATTCTATTCTTGCATTCCATATACCTGTACAACAAATCAGAAACCATATGCCCTACCTTGATGAAATAGTTTTTTACTGAAATCATTGAAGACCTATATACAACATTAGTTGGTTGAAAGAAAAGTTTTGTCAAGGATTTCCACCATATGTATTCTTTCAAGAGAACAAGAGCCTTATATATGGGCTGATTTGCTCTGTTTAATTGCTTCCTAAGTCTACTTCAATTATTATCTTCTTGGTCATATTATGTAATATGATGGACCATGCAAAATTGTATTGTATAATAGATTTTTGCAAGATGTGTATTTCTCAATCATTTTAATTCACTGGTAACTTGTTTCTTGTATTCCAAAGAAATTCATATCTGTAACATTCAAGATATTATGTGAGTGAACTTCTTTTTCTTCTTTACTTGAAGAATAAACATATACTCTGGAAATATGATTACAGTGGAACCTCATTATTACAAACTCTCTGGGACCAAGAAAGTTACCATGTTAGATTAAGCCTTGTTATATCAGCTACTAATAATAGAATACAAAGAATTGGGACTAGCAACATTACCATGTTAAAGTTAAAGACGCATGATATGTACTTTGACCTGTGTTTCATTGACAAATGAATTAATTCGTGTAGTTATTGATCTACGTAATCTATGTATTCTACAAACATAACTTTCATGAGATTATTCCACAAAATTAATATACATGTGCAATGTATATTTATTGACTTTTACCTCTCTGTAAGCTTTCGTATTCTGTCTTAAGTGAATATTATTTATATGTTTTTAATTCTTAATGCCCAATACCCCTCTGAAAGTGCATCTAAAGCATATTTTCTCCCCATTAATGAATCAGTAGAAGAATGTTGCACAATGGCTGTGCACTGTCCTAAGCAAGTGTTTTGGTGATAGGTGCCCCCCCCCCCTTGAATTCCTGTTACAGTTTTGTATATCATTGAAGTAAATATATGAATTTGAAATGTAGTTTGTCAATGATAGCATTATTAGATATGATTAGTGATATGCTTTCTTTGTCAGTACGTGGATTGTGCAGTATTTCTGTATTGCATCACTTATAGTCATATTTCGACAAATTAAATTTATCAAAGATGAAACTTTAATCATTTTGTCACTTCATGATTTGTGTGTATTTTCTAAAAAATTATATATATGTGTAATAAAAAGTATAATACACTGTATGTAATGTATTACAATTTATAATTCATATAGGCGGATAAAACATATAGTTCTCTGCTTTAGAACTTTAAAATTATAATGATTTGTTACAGGGGGATTCATTTCAATAATCTTTTTCAATGGTGGATTTGCTTACTTGGAAATTAGCTATTGCTATAATTGCAAATTTGTGCAAGCTTTAAGTAGAGACTTGCATGATATATAATATCAGTAATAATACAAGTTGGTTTGTTTACCCAGGTTAGCCCAGTAATTTCCAGGTAAACATTTACACATGTGGATTAATGTCTTGCCAAAAGACGTTAGTGACCGTTATAGTGCCATGCTGAGATTTGAACCTTTAACCCTTAGATTGAGAGTGGAGTGAATGAACCACTATACCACAACACCTCCACACATAAATCAGTAAGTGAGCTGGTCTTTAGTGCTGTAGCGAGTTATAGTGAACACAGTTCACATCAGTAAGTTCATAGTCGCTCGATTTGGGTTCACCAAACTTTTCTCTTATCATAAGTCGACGTACTGGGTGCAAACAAAGCGAATGATAAATGGCATTGATTAATGAACTCTTATGGACAGTCATGCCAACAATGTTGCGTTCCCACGTACCAATGTTAAGATTAATTATTATTGTCATACTTATCTGAGAGATAATGGCACAAGATCCAAGATCTATAAATGCTGAATGACTTTCAAAACAACTAACTTCAAGTTCAGGTTTTCTTGGGTGTCTGTGAAAATGTCAACTTGAGGTATGGGTGCAGGAACATATTTTCCACCAACATAATGTATACTTTACAGATAGTTGACTGGCTTGAAAAACAGGAAAGAAAGAAAGAAGGAAAGGAAAGGGTTCTAATGTATACATTTGCCGTCAAGGGTAAATGAAAAACATGATTTTTTTTAATTGTCAACACACTGGCATTTCGACAGATACCTGGAGTGGGTGTCCCAGATAACGTAATGTATTATAACCCATTGCTACGAGATTGTGCATGTGCGCTCACGTATGCACAAACTTTTTTAAATGAAGACTTTGTACCATAAATAAATTATAGTGTTTTATTGATAGGTATTGTTGCGTGTTTTGTTCCTCAATCACGGGTATGATATGCGACGTGTTTATGACGTTATTATACCCGAGTTGACCCGAAAATACTATTTTATCTATTCTATGATAACAAAACACGCACCTCTATTCTAATTTTAGAGCACAGGGTTAAGAATGAATTATTTCACTCCGAACGTTCCTCTGAATAGAAGTTAATGTAGTTGATATAATCTGATTGGTAATGAAACTACTTTTTAATTTCGATGTAACGCCCTTTAAGAAAGTTTAATGACCGCCTTATAAAGGAAGATATTTTAGTTCCGGTGAGGAGTGTAAAGATAACACTAATGTTTATCATGTCAAAGCAACTTGTCATGTTAAAAGAATAGAAATAATATCTAGCCTAGTCCATTCTCTTATCTCTTTTTTTTTTCTTCTGTTAAATCTGTGATAGTGTTCATGTAAGTTTCTGTCCAAAATCTCGGAATTGTCGCTGAAGTTAAGATTGATGTGCCGGGAGGAAAAGCGGCATATTTTGACAAAGATGGAGAAGAAGAAAGAGAAGAAGTAGGCGAAAGAAAGAAAGAAGAAGCAGAAGTAGGAGAAAGAAGAAGAAGGAGAAAGAAGGAGGAAGAAGAAGAAAAAGAAGAGGAAGTAGGCGAAAGAAAGAAAGACAGAAGAAAACGAAGTGACGCAATTCGAGACTGATTGAAAGCAACATTCGTGCCTGTATAATATTGTGATTAAAAGTGTTGCTGTAGCACGTACGCATTGCCTCTCTTTGGATCTAACCTTGTACTTTCGCAGAACAAACAAGATACGAGTATATATATTTATCTTAGGATTGTAAATACGGCAAGAAAGCATGCCATGTACTCGTATATATTGCATTGCTTTCTGTAAAGCCAAGATTCAACGTTTGCGATATTAAAGACACATTTCTATTTTCTGAACTTGTTTGTCGATGCATTTTGAATTATAGTGACTCTTGCCATTTTCTATCTAATCACGGTCGAAATGGAGAATGGATTTCACGTCACTTCAACTGACAGGGCCGGTAAGTGTGCCGAATTTTCAGGACTCCCTTACTAACGAGTTTTCGGGAAAATATATGTTTAAGTTTTCTTTGAAATTTAAGCCTAGAGTAGAATCAGCACTATTCTAGATAGACATTGGTGTACAATTAAACTTGCTGTGATGTTTTATCAGTTTATGGAAATCTTTTGACAAAGATTATGTTCTCATTCTAAAATTATGAAAGTAAAGAACAATCTGACAATCTGATGACCAGCTTGAACCTTGTCGGCAAATTGAGAAATAGGGATGTGAAGACTCGGGGGGGGGTGGACCGTGGGGTAAACTTTTCAGCTATATTCAGGGGCGGATCTAGGGGCTTTCGGCGGTTTAGATCCGCCCCTGATGTTGTCTGACAATTTGGTTTGACAATCCCCCTCCACCTTTCCCCTCCCCTTCCCCTACTCTACTACTTCCCCTACTCATCTCCTTCCCTTCCCTCCCCTTCCCCTTCTCTTCCCCTTCTCCTCCCCAGTTCAAAGTGGTATGCCGATGCCCCAGTTTTTAAGTCTTTTCTTGCTACTGTTTAGAGAACACTCGGACACAGGTCAAGAAGCTGTTTACCCCGGGTCCTCTGTGTGTCAGCCTAACAACCAAAGAAGCAATGCTTCAAGATATAGGCTCAAGAGACCAGACATTCATCAACATTCTCCAGTCAGTACGAGACAGTCTACTTCAAATTGCAGGTAATGATACAAGATAAACCTAAAAGGCAGAAGCATGCAGGGGCGGGGCGCGGAAAATTTGGAATATTGGAGGGGGGTCACTCCCCCGCGTTTTGAGTAACCATCACCTAAGAGATATTCACGTAGAAGTGTATGTCCAACTGTCAAATGACTTGCATTTCTTTAGTATTTTATGTTATAAATAAGCATATCACGTGATAATAATATTTCGGTGAAAAATGGTCCCAATAACGTCCGATGTATCACGATCCTTCCAATTTTTTACCCTGAGGTATACCTCACTAAAATATGTTGTATTAAAGCCTCCATTGACGAAATCATGTTCGTACTTTTGTGATCACGAACATGTTTTCAAATATTGAGGGTAGCCTAATGTCCCGTTACTAATTGATACAGGAAATAACGCGTTTAATATCCCAATGCGAACTTACTTTTGTGGAAATTGTTAACGTGCTTATTTTACAATGACAAACAAGATAATAGTTAACATACCTCTAGCGCATCATAATGTTGCCATCTCTATGCGCTTTTCGCCATCTGCCGACACACTTAGTAATAGTCTGTCCATAATCCCTTTGTGCCTATCAACTTAACTGCATAATTATTTTTATGACGATCATAATTATAATGCCTCAGGATGTTTTGACCAACTTTCTGGTAACATTAAAAATGACAATGGGTGCCCTTTGACCTTATTTCACATAATTATTAAACATCACTGTCTAATTGACCGGGAAATGTAACATTATTATACGTTCATGCGAACCCATTTTTTCCCCGGAAAATCTTGTAAGCAGCAAATACTGTTAATGAGTTTGAATGAGTCATAAATGTATCCTTTTTTTAATACCATCAGCGTTACACCATTGTACGTAGCTCTCAGCATAATGCACTTCCCGCTCTACATGGGCCTGTATCTTGTGTATCTTTAAAGCATCCACGATTTCGTATATAGGTACTACCAACATAATCTGCAAATTTAATGATATAGTCAAACCTGGCTATATTGAAGCCAACAGAGAGAAACATACAAAGTGGCTGATGTATAGACAGGTCCTATATATACAGAACAGAGAACACATTTCTGAGTTCTCGGCGAGACAAAATGCATAGCAACTATATAATATAGACATGCAGGTGGCCTTTATAGAAAGGTGGCCAGCCACGAATACAGGTTTGACTGACGTCATAATTCGCTGATGAATTTCGCTAATGTGAACGATGAATTACTTTGCATCAAATATCATTGTTCTTCTTCTTTTCATTTATATAAGGTGTATCAAAAGAAACACACACTTGCGTGCTCATGCAAGGCAGTGGTACATTCAGCATAGAGGCCGCTCTCACAACCAGTATTCCTCGGGAAAACCCTCGAGTAAGTTTTACAAACTGAGGGCTTAAGGCCACCCTTTATTTGTAAAGAGAGGTATCAATTTGGTTCTTTTCTCAAACGTGGTAAAATAATATTAAAAATTATTTGCCGGCAGTCTATTTAGAATATTAACCGTTTATGAAACATAGAATTTAGACGGTTTGTATAGAGAATACGGGTTTTCAGACCAAAAATAATATGCAATGACACCGCAATGCAAAATGAGCAGCTAGTCCATCCACTTGAAAAATACCAATAGGGTCCTCAAATATAACAAGACAAAACTGCCGAATGTATGGACTGTATTTTTAAAATATCGTCAACCAATTCAACTTTGGCGGCAGAAATCGTGGAACTGGGCGTTGCCCCTACTTCCGTTTAGCCCTGTAGAAACAAAATACACCCCTGAAATAAGGGGAGGGAGCTTTTTCATTGTCTATCTATTATTATTTTGATAATATTTATTATCATTATTATTATTGTCATTATTATTTATATAATTATTTTTTTGTTGTTGTTATTGTTTTTATTGTTATTATAACCATTATTGCTATCATTTTTTGTTTAAACCGCAAGGTCCTACTTCTGGTCAACGGCGCATATGGTATGCGCATGGCCAAGGCCGTCAGCCTCCTTGGGATTCCCGAGACCAGCTTGGAAGTGATGACCTTTCCCGAATATCAGAAAGTGGATCCCTTCCGGGTGGAGGAGAGGCTGAAGGACGAGAGAGGATGGACGAATGTTGGAATCGTTCACAGTGAAACAACCTCAGGAGTGATCAACCCCATTGGTGCTGTTGGAAATCTCGTCAAACAGTGTTGTCCGAGTATGAAGATCTTCAAACGGACTTATTAACTCACTTACGATACGTTCTTTATAACACACATGTATACTTGATATATAGAAGTTTCAGAAGATCAATGAAGATCAATAACAAAATCAGTAACAAAATTCATACTTAACCCTCGGCGTATGGGAATAATCGGATGGTCGGGGCGGCATTGGGCTGACGTTTTTTGCCTATGCGCTCTTGTACATCGTTAACATTTCAATCATCGTCACTATTCACATTTCATTTTGGCAGTTTCGTGTATATTGGTAATATTTTCTATTAATGTAATTGTATTTATTTCATGCAATATATACATGAATCACTTTGATTTACTCAAAACTTATTTTCATGATTTTCTTTCCAATGTCTTCCATCGCTAAAGATGCAGCCTACATCGTCGATGCCATGAGTAGCTTTGGAGCAATACCGATCGAGTTTGAAGCTTCGAGTATTGACTTCTTGATAAGTTCTGCCAACAAGTGCTTAGAGGGCGTCCCTGGCTTTGGATTCACCATCGCCAAAATCGAGACACTGAAGAAGTGCCAAGGTATATGATGATTATAAGGCTACAAAGACATGATTTTGTTCATATGTGTTGAAGGCGAGTGTGTGTGTGCGTGTGTGTGTGTGTGTGTGCTCTCACCTCAGCATTCTTGTGGGGTTTTATGTGCGCTTCACATACCCCTTGTGAGGCATTTTTACTTTGTGGGGTATTTTTTCAGGACCCCACAGAGTAAAGTCTTTCAAATGACTGTATATTCGGTGTCCTATGCCCTGCGGGGCATTAGAAGTGGTACCCCATAAATGACATTTTGTGAGCGTGTGCTAAAACTTGCACACTTTTTTATGGTAACATCGTAAGCACACCGCCGGGTTGTTATCGCCAGGTTGTACATACCCCACTAGTAGGGGACCACAAGGTATATCTGGAACGCACAGAAATACCCCACAATCAGGTGCCCCACAAAGGCCCTGATGTGAGAATGTGTGTGTGTGTGTGTGTGTGTGAGTGTGTAGGCGGGGGCGGGTGGGGGTGTCCTCATGAAAATTATCTCGGGGTCCCATCTGCCTTCCCGAACTTGCTCGGGGGAGGCTGGGTAGATGAAACAAAATCCAGACATAAATTTCTCTTTTCCTCTTTACTTGCCTATTTTTAACACTCAGATGTTCTTATTGAGGGAGCTGCGCCGTTTCATCCCTTTGTTTGGCCTATGGGCCAAATATTTGTTCCCTCCCATTTTTGTTTCGTGTTTGATATCTAGATTAGTACAAAAATAGTATTTTGTGTGTGTTCTTATAACGTTTTCGGAGATATCTTGTTCAAATTATTTCATTTTTTCCGTCTGTGGAAGTTGTGGACTTCAAAATAATGAAGAGGTCTGAGGTTCTAAACCAATATAATGGCTTTACAAGCATTGCTAGCTCACCTACACTTGTATGCAGGGGCGTCGCTAGACCTTTTTCAGTGGGGGGGGGGGTGTAGAGGCCAACGATTACCCCCAAAACTAGCCACCAATTACCGACAAAATTAAATGTCCAATATCTACACATTTAACCCTATAAACCCGGGGCCGAAGGCTAAATTTGTTTTCCTATGGATTCTGTAGTACTAGCGTATGCGCAAATGGTCAATTTTCCACGACGATACAAAAATACGAATTATTTCGTCAACTTAGTCAGCATTCATAGCTATATATTTTAATGCAGACGCGGAGCTATTTTAGTGAGCAAGCAAAGCGCACACATTAAGGGGCTGTGGGTGATAGGCCTCCGCGCAAAGCGCGGAAGCTTAGACGTTTCCTTAAATTATTAGGAAAAGAAGACGATTTATTGTACCGTTCTCGACTGTTAATCCTTGTCTGAATGAACTTTACCCCCCTCCCGCGGGAAGCGCGAAAGCTTTGACGTTTCATTATAAGACTGTTAATCCTTGTCTGAATTCAGTTTCTCCCCCTCCCGCGCGAAGCGCGGAAGCTTTGGCGTTTAATTAAATGAAAGTAGACGATTCGTTGAACCGTGCTCGACTCTTAATCCTTGTCTGAATGCAGTTTCTCCCCCTCCCCCCGGGCGAAGCGCAGAAGCTTTGACGTTTCATTCAATTATGAGAAAAAGCAGACGATTCGTTGAACCGTGCTCGACTCTTAATAAGCCCTAATTGTCTGAATTCAGTTTCCCCTTTAGTGCGAAGCGCGCAAGCTTTGACGTTTCCTTAAATTATTAGAGAAAGAAGACGATTCGTTGTACCGTTCTCGACTCGTCTAAAAGAAGTTTTCCCCTTCCGCGCGAAGCGCAGAATTTTTGGCGTTTCATCACAATATAGAGAAAGGAAGACGATTCGTCGTACCGTTTTCGACTCTTATTAAGCCCTATTTATCTGAATTCAGTTTCCCCCTCTCGCGCGAAGCGCGGAAGCTTTGACGTTTCCTTAAATTATTAGAGAAAGAAGAGGATTCGTTGTACCGTTTTCGACTCTTATTAAGCCTTATTCATCTGAATTCAGTTTCCCCTCTCGCGAGAAACTTTGACGTTTCATTAAATTATTAGAGAAAGAAGAGGATTCGTTGTACCGTTTTCGACTCTTAATAAGCCCTAATTGTCTGAATTCAGTTTTCCCTTTTAGCGCGAAAACTTTGACGTTTCCTTAAATTATTAGAGAAAGAAGACGATTCGTTGTATCGTTCTAGCCTCTTCTAAGTTTTCCCCTTCGCGCGAAGCGCGGAATTTTTTGCGTTTCATCACAATATAGAGAAAGGAAGACGATTCGTCGTACCGTTTTCGACTCTTAATAAGCCCTATTTGTATGAATTCAGTTTCCCTCTCTCGCGCGAAGCGCGGAAGCTCTAACGTTTCATTAAATTATAAGAGAAAGAAGAGGATTCGTTGTACCGTTTTCGACTCTTAATAAGCCCTATATGTATGAATTCAGTTTCCCCCTCTCGTGCAAAGCGCGGAAGCTTTGACGTTTCCTTAAATTATTGGAGAAAGAAGACGATTCGTTGTACCGTTCTCGACTCGTCTAAATGAAGTTTTCTCCTTCCGGGCGAAGCGCGGAATTTATGGCGTTTCATCACAATATAGAGAAAGGAAGACGATTCGTCGTACCGTTCTCGACTCGTCTAAATGAAGTTTTCTCCTTCCGGGCGAAGCGCGGAATTTATGGCGTTTCATCACAATATAGAGAAAGGAAGACGATTCGTCGTACCGTTGTTGACTCTTAAACCTTGTTTGAATTTAGTTTCCCAAATTTTTTTAAAATTCTGATTTCTTTAGCTGATATTTTAGGAAAGTGAAACTTCGAGAAAATACAAGTATTGTAGTTGTAGTCGCTCTCGAAGTCGTCACAGCGGATACAAAATCACAGTTCGTAGCGGGAAAAAACTTGTCGGCCGACCGACAATATACATCTTACCGACTTCAAACTTCTGCATTGATATAGTACACGAGGGTCGGGCAAGAATACCGACACAGCTGACCCGACACAGCAACATATTTACCCTTGTCTTTCTTGCTTCCTCGACGAGACGACTCCACTCAACAACCCCCTTCTCTCTTTTACTCCCACTCCTCCTCTCTCAGGCTCTTACCTCCCCCTTCTCTCCTCTCTTTCACCCCCGTTTCTTTTCTTTACCTTTTACTCTTTTTTCCCTTTTCTTTCTTCTTTTTTTTTCTTTTCCTTTCTTTCCTCTCCTCCCTCTTTTTCTTTCTTTCCTTTCTTTTCCTTTCTTTCCTTTTTTTCCTTTCTTTCTTTTCTTTTCCTTTTCTTTTTTCTTTTCTTTCCCATTCCCTCTCTTTTTTCCCCTCCCCCTTTTCTCTTTTTTTCCCGCCGGCAGCGCAATTTTACCGACAATATCCTGACAAGTGGGGGGTGCGACACCCCCCCCCCCAACCCCCCCCCCCCCTTGGCGACGCCCCTGCTTGTATGTGCTTTATTGGTGCGTATAGTGTACCACTATAATACTCGTATTAATCTCTTACTGGCCGCATCCTTTTCTCCTCGATCGCAGGTAACTCAAGAAGTCTCAGTCTGGACCTCTATGACCAATGGCAAGGATTGGAAAAGAACTGCCAGTTTCGATTCACCCCTCCCACCCATACCATCCTAGCCTTTCACCAGGCTCTTAAAGAACTTGACGCCGAAGGAGGGGTCGTGGCAAGAGCGAAAAGGTACGACTATACTCTCAATTGTTTTCCTTCCTTGGAGTTTTCTTCCTATTTATCACTTCTCTTAAAATCCTCCATTTTTCTGTCTGAATTCTGTGGGTTCAACGCTCCTTGGATGATAAAATATCTTCGTTTGCATAATGGTCTCTTTGACTCTTACTTAACAAGATGAAGTATTTTGTCATAACGTAAATTATCTTACCCTTTCCATTTGTCTTTTAATCACTGTAATGTTATATATTTTAATAAAGATAGCCTAATCCACCCCCTATTGATTATATATTTAGTTATTTACAGTAATCGATATGTTAACCCTTTCTTAATAGTCATCTTTTTGACCCAGTCGACCTCCTTGTTCATGAGCCACTTATCTTTGTAGCATGTGCGACCCGTATGTCAATCAACCATGTTCTGCCTGTTTCTGATCAGTTCTGGTCATTGCCACTGTTTATATCGCTCTCCATTCAGCTTTTCCTATATATTAGATGTTAAAGTGAACTAATGTTTTATCAGGTCGTCTTTCCTTCCTACTTCGAAGTCAAACCATTTCGTTTAACATCACTCGGGTCTCGGAGGCAGTGTCCAAAAAATCGGAGATGTTGCTTTTTACTTTTACCAGTAGTTTTTTAACAGTTGATGTTCTGATCTTTGTGCTTTTTCATTAGATACACGACTTGTCCAATTTATTTTGATTATTAATCACTCCCCTTCTTGTCTTTCTTTCTTTTTAAGTAGCCTGTTTTGATACATACTTTATTACCTGCCGTAGATAGCACATGACGGTTTCGTTGCCATGGTAACTTCGGATTTTGTATATTGACCTTTATTTGTTTTAATACACCCACTCTCCCCCTTCTCTTTCTCTCTCTCTCTCCCTCCCTCTTACTCCCAGATACAAGGAGAATCGTCGAATCTTACGGGAGGGGATGAAGGGGTTTGGTTTTCGAGAGTTTTTGGATGATACTCACGAGGGTTACATCATCACATCCTTCTACTATCCGGACCATCCCAACTTTGATTTTACCCAGATGTACGAGCGGCTGAGCAAATTGGGTAAGTATCTATAAAGTCTGAACTATTCTCCCCCCCCCCCCCTACTTTGCGCTTTGTTGTCTATCAGAATCTGCTATTTTATTATCACTTTATTCATTAACATTCTCCCCTTTCTCTCCCCGTATCCTCTCTATCTCTCCTCCCTCACCCATTCCTCCTTCCTTCCCCCTTTCATTCTTCCTCCCCTCCTTCCTTCCCTCTTTCATTCTCCCCCCCCCCCTTCTTCTCCCGCCCCCCCTCTCTCTCTCTCTCTCTCTCTCTCTCTCTCTCTCTCTCTCTCCCTCTCTTTATCTATCTGTCTATCTTTCTCTCTATCTATTGCTCCTGAGGTAAACAAAATAATGTATATTGTTGTGCTTATTAAAGGCAACGAAGACACTAAATATCTGTGCGGATCGAATTCAGTGCTTATATAAACGGGAGAGGGGGTGGATCGAGAGGGCATTCTTCTGATGTTGGAGATTATCAAAGCAATTATAAGCATTACCGTAGGATGAAAATCATTTTTTGAATGAATATGATTATGTCAATGTTATCAATCTCTATCAATCTTTAATTGATTACTAATCTCCATATTTATCATGATTTCCGCAGGTTTGGTCATCTACCCTGGTAAAGTGACGAAAGCAAAATGTTTTCGTATTGGAAACATCGGCCATCTTTTCCCCGATGACATGCGCCTTCTGTTGTCTGGTATCCGTCAAGTATTCGGGGACATGGGGATTCCACTGCCCCTTAATGATGTCACCTTTGACTGACTAACCAACACCATATAGCAGCTTATTAAAAAAATGAATTTGCACAGCAACATAATGATGAATGATTTTTAAGCAAGACAAGGTCATCTGCCAAGCAGACGATTATAAAGCTGTGTTACAGGGGTGGGGCAGGGGGGCGATTGCTCCTATGAATTGCCCAGCATATACCCCCGAAAGAATATTGCCAAAACGATCGTAAAGAGTTTGAGAAATCAACTTAAGGGTGATTGCAATATAATGGTCAGCTGGACACAATACTCTGCCATGTCGGTGTTTCATTCCCTATCGGTTTTACTACACAGTAAAATCGGCAAACCGTATCGAAAACGATAAACATCGTCATCAACCAACTGTCAATAGCACTGTGCGTCACCTATTAAAATAAGTGAACAATGATAATATAATGGCATAATACATAATCCGAACATGATTTCTTGATAGCCTTGCGATCGTACATGTTAAATTTGAAAATAATATTATTGGTGTGTGATTTATATACATTATTGAGCGGGAGACGTACAACAAGATGAATTGGAAAGGTAAACCATTCGTGTTGTTCAACACATTTAATCCACAATCGGTGGTATGTTCATATAAGTTTTATTATTTGGATATATTTATTTAGAGACTAATCTCAATCCAGTATTTTCATACTTCTACACCGTTACGTCTTCTTAAACAGGAGTATGTTTTGTATTTCATTGTATTTTGTTTTGTCACAGTTTTTTTTAACATACTTGATTAATTTGTACAATAAATTATTGAACTTGTATTATTGTGCAAAATGAAATGGGCTTGTGAGCTATAAGTGAAACTAAAATAAAATGAAACGTACCATGTAACAAATGTCAGGTGACTGTATCATCGACGTTGAGGGTAGGGTCGAGTTACTGTGCCCCTCATAAAGTGCATTACATTTCGACTCATATTGAGTTTCTATCGGCATTAATTTTAGTGTGGTTTTAAAAGAAACGACCACCCCCTTAAATATATCCATCATTAGTGCATTATGAAGAATGTTAGATATAACTCACATTGAGTTCACATTTCTCACATCAGGCGTATCCTATAGTATTTTTGATAAAAATATCATTACTGTTTTTCTTCTTTTTTGGTTCTTCTTTTTTTAATTTTCAAAACTATTTGAATACACCAAGAAGTATAAAGCACGACACTGATTATTGTGCAATTCTTCGTCACCAGTGTAAATGTTTCAATTCGATTGAATTTGATGTAACTTCTTTATGTATTGTATGCCACTATCTTCAATAAAGATTCTTATATTCATTATACACCATAAACATTACCAACAATAGAGTCAGTATGATTTCGTATGTGTCAGTAGATAATCTTGATGGTTTTTAATGAATGCGATATTGATTTGAACTGAACCCCAAAACCAAGGAAGAGTGTTCTGTTGATCTAAATTCACAATTATCTCATTTAATCAAACGTCTTTATAATATGTGTCTTCATATTACGCAGACAATGTCTCGAAAATATCTCTAGCCACTAAATAACCTCATTTCAATAACTAGTAAGATCGTATTTTTATGATATATATATATATATATATATATATATATATATATATATATATATATATATATATATATAGTCAGGTTCTGTTTGATTTTGTTGTCCTTTCTGGAAAACATTGTTCAGAGTAAAGAACAATGATTACTCGATGTTCTTTCTCTTGAAATTCTCATCACATCCATGAAGAATGGTCGATATCTCTGAATAATCTTTGTCCTCTATTTCCGTCCCGAAGACGTTTTTTGTTTTTATCTTTCTCAACCTCGAGCTTCTTTATGAACGACTGTATCCATGAGTCTAATATGGTCGTCGCTTGGTAACGGATGAAGCCGTCTGCGAATGGTCCGCCGTGCGCCCCTCTCCCGGTCTCTGTGCCCTATTCACCTCAAACAATTACCCATGCCGTGCCGTTCTTCTCCCCCACGCAGCTGAAGTCGCTTATCTACCCCCACTAGAGCAGAATCGCAACTATATCCAAAGTGGGACTCACTCACGTTGACAGTCATACAGTCCAGAATTTGATCAAAATCAATTTACTGGTTGATTGTGATCTGTAAACTTGCTATCAAATTTGACACGTTTATTTATTTTTAGTGTTTGCAGAGATAATCTGACCTCTTTTGATTCTTCGAGATTTAGCGTGGTAGGAAAAGTTTGCCAAGATGACGACTGGAATGGCAATACCGCGAGTGAAACTTCAGAATACCAACCCTCTAACCCTGGACGAAAGGTAAGACTGTCAATTTATATATTTAAAAAATAGATTAACAATCGTTATAGATCCCTTTTGTAATGTTGATAAAATATAATACTATAACACATTTCTATGGCGCTTGATATAAGTTTTGAAGCGCTTTACACAGTAATTTGTTTTAAATATATGATAGTCCTGCATGTGGTGAAATAATAACTACTTACTTACTTACTTTACTTTAATACACGATGTTGTAGGTCTAAGCCTGTTCATCGATCCAGGATTCTTCCGTGATTACTGCTATTTTGTGGAGGGAGGAGGTTGTGTGATAACATGAGACAAGAGACAACACCTAGACCGGCTCATACAGAAAGCTTACTGGTACACTCTTTGACCAGTGACTATCAAGTCTATTCTTAAAAGAGTTTACCGACCCAGCTGCCACAACGTTTTCTGGGAGACCGTTCCACAGTTCCACGACTCTATTGCTAAAAAAGTATTTTCTTATATCTAGCCTTGAATATTTCTTTTCAAGTTTTCTAGAGTGACCTCGAGTTCTATCTTCTGTACTCATCTTAAAGGGCATCTCTTGCACAGTGTACAAGCCATTCACATACTTATACACATCGATCATGTCCCCCCTTTTACGCCTGTGAACAAGAGTTGGTAGTTTGAGTTTGGTCAAGCGCTGCTGATATGTTAAATTTCTAAGGCCAGGAATAATCTTTGTTGCACGTCTTTGTACGCTTTCCAACATTCTCTGTTCTCCTAATCTGTATGGGGACCATGCGGCTTGTCCGTATTCTAAAATGGGCCTAACGAGGCCTTTAAACAAAAACGGCATAGTATCAGTATTGAGGTACATAAAAGTCCTACGGATAACTCCAAGTACTCGATTCGCTTTGAGAACTGTTTGGGAAACGTGATCTTTAAATGATAGTTGTGAATCTACTAGGACACCTAGGTCCTTTTCTACGTTTGTAACAGATAGTGTTACAGAGTCTGTCCCCTTTTTCATACAATAGTCTGTAGAGGCTTCTGCCGGTAACTTCCCAAGCCTTAAAACAGTACACTTATCAGGATGAAAGCAAAGCTGCCATTTGTCAGCCCATTCTTCCATCCGTGACAGATCCTCTTGAAGTTGCTTTCTTAAATCTGCAGTATCAGCACGGACATACAACTTTGTGTCGTCTGCAAACATCGAAATATTTGAGTTGACAACTTTTGGAAGGTCATTGACAAATAGCAAAAATAAACATGGACCCAACACACTGCCCTGCGGCACTCCACTCAGGACTTGGGCGCGTTCATGCTTGATTTTGAAGGTAGAATGAGCGATCTGAAACGCTCATCGTAAACGCTCATCGTGATCGCAGTTCCACGGTGTAGCTGTTCATGCTTACTTCTCTGGCTCATCCAGGCAATTCTCCTTGTGTGGCATTGTGTGACCTTCACTGTGCATGCTACGTAGACCCACTAGAGGTCAGTGCGTTGACCCCATTTAAACGCGTTTACAATTGTAAACGCATCTTTTTGTGAGTTTACGATCGGCGTTCGTGATCGCCGTTTTTCGGTGATTCTACAAAAGTGAGCATGAACGCAAGCGTGTTT
Organism: Strongylocentrotus droebachiensis; assembly: GCA_035222895.1. Lineage (NCBI taxonomy): Eukaryota > Metazoa > Echinodermata > Echinoidea > Camarodonta > Strongylocentrotidae > Strongylocentrotus > Strongylocentrotus droebachiensis. The sequence continues at coordinate 133,287 of JAVYIG010002497.1, read as the reverse complement.
TAAACTAAACACGTAACAGATGCCTGATTCTGGCCGTCAAAATCAAGCATGAACGCGGCCTTAGACTGCTTGCCTCTGACCACTACTCTTTGCTGCCGTCCACTCAGAAAAGACTCTAACCATGCAAGTACATTCCCACGAACTCCATACGATTCTAATTTGAGAAGCAGCCGGTGGTGAGGCACCGTATCGAACGCCTTCATGAAGTCCAAATATATGGCATCTACTGTGCCTCCATCATCCAAAATCTGTGTCCACTGGTCCAACACTTCTAAAAGATTGGTGATGCAAGACCGACCAACTACAAACCCATGCTGGTGAACTGAAATCAAATCATTCGTCATAAGATGGTCAAGCAATTGCTTACGCACAAGATTCTCCATCATTTTACAAATAATGCTTGTCAATTACATATTTACCACTATCATGTTTACACAACAGAGGAATCATCATTACTGACAATTAACATCTCCTACAAAACTAATATCATTTTTGTCCTTGATACATTTGTATGTGTGTATGGTCAAGTAGTATAAGATTGTGACATTGTATTCGTGGATTTCTATTTTGTTCACATTGAAGTTACGGAAAATCAACCATCTATAAAGATTTAGTTCAAGAAATTCCGTTTGCAGAGTAAAAACATAAATACCACAACGAAATCATACTTCAAACGAAAACAATTTACAACCATAAACTCAAATACTTGGGGGTATATCAAATACAACTAGACATCAAATGATTTGGAGGCAAGTCTGTTCGGTATGAATTCAATATCCCGTATATTTTTCTTCAAACCCATTGATATTTATACTTGCAAGACAGAATTTAAATACATTTAAAGTAAGGTTCTTTAAATCATCGCGGTAGCCTTCTCAGCAGCTTTGCCGCTGTGTATTGCAAACTTTAAAAGATTTTAGGAAGCTAACATAAATTGTTGATTTCGGCAAATCTGAAAATCAAAGAGAAGCTGCCAATGTCCAAGTTACTGCTGACCAATACAACTGGGTCTCTACAGCAACCTTTGATATAGAGTAAATAGCAGGTCTGATAGTGATGGACATTTTTGTCCTGATAAGTCAAATATAATCTGTGTAGCAATGTTTGCCCATGCCATAAAAGTTCATCAATTATGCTACACCTCTTCCTATTTAAACTGTATATCTATCGTCCTTATCGTAAACGAGAATTATTTTAATCAGACATTATACGTATCTGGGCAGATGCAAAGGGAAGAGGAAGAGAGATAGAAATGAGAGGGTGTGAAAATATCTAGAGAGAGAGAGAGAGAGAGAGAGAAAGAGAGAGAGAGAGAGAGAGAGGGGGAGAGAGAGAGAGAGAGAGAGAGGGGGTGGGGCGAAGAGGGGAGGGGGCGGAGAGGGGGGGATTATAAGAAAATATGACTAGCTGACCAGTTTTACTTTTATTTCTTTTTACTGAAATGATTACGTGGATATCAAATAGAAATGCAGTCGTTCAGAATGACATTTTGAAAAGCACGTAACTATAAAATATAGTACAATAATAATTTTTTTTTTTAAATTAATGATTCCATCTTTACTCATGATCGTTTATACTTTGACGTAGTTAACACGAAAACTTGTCATCATTATTCACCTCCACAGTGCATAGGCGCAAAGCTGACCTATTCCGATGATTTCATAAACCATGTAGAATCATGATAGCTATCATGTCTCACAACCTTTAAGAAAATGTCTCACGAAACGAGGTGCATGTGGAAAAAAAATGTATACGCGGTCCAAAACAGGAAATTGGATTTCTAAAATATTGAGTTATCAAAGTGTGCACAATTTTATTGAGCAAGCTAGATAGCAGGGTTGCGTAATGGATTATACTTTCTTTCCATCCTGTTAATATGTGACATGAATTCCTCTCTAAGAAGATGATTGATAGGTATTCACCTCATAGTAAGATTCGTGACACCAATGACTTAAATGTTTAATAAATAACCAGTAAATGACGCTAAATACAAATTTAAAACCCTTTCATTAAAAGCCAAAGCATAAAGTGTATAGTGATAGGATTCCATCTGCTTATAAGCGACTGAATGTTTAACTTTGCATTTAGACATATTTTGCAAGCACGGAATTATCATATTTATTTAATTCCGTTTTGATCGGTTGTCAATTCTGATGAAAGATGCTTTTGGAATGGCAAAATATGATATTCTCAAAATAATACACTAACGGAATTTACAACACACCTTATAAAATGATAAGTGTCACCGTGAATTAAATATATATTTATTTGTGTATTTATCTCACACAATATTTTAGCCGGCTTAATCCTCTTTTTCTGATGCATATGGTTTTTGCTATTTTTATTGGGCAAACGACAGTTAGCAGGTATCCATTTAAGAAAATACCAACTTGAGACAATTATCGTAATTCAAAAATCAAATTTCACGCGCTAACTTTTTAAGATAAGTAAAAATGTGTTTTCTCCATGTATCCCCTTGCAAAATGTACCCCATTTAATCCGGCCCCCTTCTCGCGTCGCTAACGATACACATCCATCGATTCCCCCCTCTCCTTTGTATATTTTCCGGCCTGAACACTTAAACATAATACAGAGTCAGTGGGGCATGCTAAGAATTTATGTCTATAGATTCCTTTGAAAGGCGGACAGTTTGATAATAATGAGAAGAATGGTGGTCAGTGACGGATAAGACTACTTCTCATTCTCACTCGATATGTTGTTAGTCTGTAAAGGTATGAGGGAGACTAAAGAATCTATACCGTGAACACTAAAGATGTTTTGTTGATATTCGTAGACTCGCGGACAGTCGTCGCTTTGAGAAATTCAGTTTTTATGAAGTTTTGTAAATTTGATTGTAATTAGTTTGACAGCCTGTATTACATGTCGTCTCCATTTAACTTTCTTTGCCTATAGTCCGCTAAAATGAAAATGAAAATACTTTTAGAACATTGGACATTTTGATATGCTATAGAATGGGGATGAATTATCATTACTATTCATTTTATTATTATATTTTTTCCTTCTTCTCTGTCATCGTTGCCAAAATAGCAATGAGTTGTTGCCCTGGACTACACATGAATATGGACGATACAGCGAGTAATCAACAATAATGAACATGGTATGCCTGCATCGTGACGGCATTGGCAGAGACAATCATGCATGCGTGGTGCCAATATTAATTTGATCGCTTCCAATGAACATGATAGTACTAATCTAATTTAGTTGATTAAGCATTGGAATAGAAACGATCTACTTCAAGGCGAATGTTTAGGCATCGGCGGATGTATTTTTTTTTTGAGGGGCCGGAGGGGGTCAGCCCAATAAAAATTAATAAGCAACGGTGACGACGACGACAAAAACAACAACAATTACAAAAATAAATGTTTGTACATGATAATATGTATTTTAATTTGACCCCTATGAAAAACAGATGTGCTGACTAGGGTGTTCCGCCCATAATTATGTAGAAATAAATATATAAAAACACAATCGTTATCTTACTCGTATCCATCGTTGGGTCTTATTAGCTACACCATGCACCCTTCAATCTCATATAATAAGTATGTCCTTATCTCTATCAAAGAGCACAATGTAGTTCAATATTGACAAGGTTCTTCATTTTATTTCATGAAGGAGACTTGACGCCGCCAATACTGTTTGTTCATGTCATCGAGCTATCATTAACTACCAAGCAATTTCTAATTTGACGAGAACCCTCACGATGAGGGGAGGGGGAACGGGTCCGGGGCATGTTTGTTTAGTTGTTGGTGGTGTTTTTTATATCATGCATACAGGAATTCACTGTCTGCACCCAAACATTTCGAGGGTTGATTCGATTCTATAAAAATTAAAAAAAGACTATAATTATGCATAAAAAATACATCATCCGTGTTATTTACTCACGATAATGAAGGCCTAATCCTTATTGTTGTCTCTGTCTAGAACCCGTGACGACGAACTCTTTTTAGTGAAGATGTGTATAAAAAAATACCACTATCAATATAATTACTTTTGACAGGTTGTCGCTATGTCGGAAGTGCATGGGAAAGATTTCCAAGCCCTTTTTTTTAAATATGATTACGTTCTTGAAATTTGGAATGTATAAATATATCATCCATCTAAATTAAACATTTAATTTTCTATTTTGTTGTTTCTTTTTCTAACAGATTGGCATATGGCGACATTCCACGTTGGATCGCAGAGGGTGTAGAGATCAGGTCCGTCAATATTCCACAGTCAAACTACGCAAAACAACTGAGAACGGTAAGAGAAAATGAAACATAAAAAGTGCGCTGGTCAATGCCATGATTTTTGTTTTTATAAATTAAAGTTTTTTCATAAACCTTCACCTGTAAAGGATATAATGATTATGATTTACCCAGGGGCGGTACCACGGGGTAGGGGGGCAGATGGGCGGCCGCCCTCCCTATCATTTTGAAAAAGGGAAGAGGAAGGGAAGGAGAAAGAGGAAAAGGAGAAGGAGAAGGAAAAGGAAAGGAAAAGAAGGAGAATAAAGGAAAAGAAGGAGAATAAAAGAAAAGGAAGGGGACGAAAAGGAGAAAGGCCAGGAGAAAGAGAACTATAAAATGTAAAATATGACGTAAGGGAGGGCGGGGGAGAGGGGAAAATAAAGATAGAGAAAGAAAGATTTTTTTTTTAGACGCGTCATTATTACATTCACATTACCGGAAGTTCAAACATTGGTTTACGATGAAAAACCTTTTGCCAAGTGATGGAAATCAAATTAATCCCCGTTGTATCTCCTAAACCTTATGGCTAATTGTTCAATGGAAACGACAAATTCATCTATAACAACCCTTATGAAAAATATGGTGACACCCCCCCCCCCCCTGCCTTCTTGTTCCTGTTAGTTGAATATACGGAAAGTGCAACGTCTTATCTGTAAAATAAGACCAATTTCATGAGAAATGAACAATTATAAAGGCAAAAACTGCCGATCGGAAAGACCGTTTGCACTTCTCATTACGTATGCAAGACACTCAAATTCTTGAATACGTGCTGAATAAAATAGAGGGTTTTCGCACCGGCTACGGTCTGACTGACATCCCCCTCACACACCCCCTTGCGTGGCGCACCCATTCGCCCCCCTAACAAAATAACCTGGCGCCGCCCCTGGGTTTACCCCTCCCATAATTTGTCTCAACATTCTGTATGTGACTTTCACTCTCTCGATCACGTCTTTCCCTCCTACCCTTTCCTCTCCCCCATATAGTATAGAATGATAACCAACCTCTCCCTCTTGAGTATCTCTCCCTCGTCACATCTATATTCCCCCTCTCTCTCTCTCTCTCTCTCTCTCTCTATCATTCCCATTGTCCTTTATTTCTGTGAATATTTTTGAAAATTAAAGCTCATACAGACGTCATTTTTATTGTGTGCTCTTTTCCCCTTCATTTTTACAGTTACCACCGCTTCATTCTGGGCACGGCTCTGGGATCATCAAGTATGGGGCGGCACCCCGTCAGGAATCCTACGTCAAACCTGTACCTCTCAGGACCCCATCGAAGGGAGGAGTAGGAGAAGGGTTAACCGCATATGGTAAGTGTTATTTATTCATTTATTCATTTATTTGTTTATTTATTTATTTATTAATTTATTTATAAGTCATATTTTAGTAGGCTGGCTCCATCAGGTAGTCAAATCCTCATCTTCACCCAAATATTTACTCTTTCCATTAATATAAGGAGTCGTTATAATTATGGCTCATGCACGGGTAGAAAAGTGTCAAGTGTCCTTTGGTTAGGCAATCATCCCAAATAATACACCGGATAGTCGCTAACCCCCCCCCCCCCCCCCCCCGCTTATTCGGCCGGCTGAGTCGCCGCTAAATATTTTCTCACGAATTGGGCCCTCTCCCTCGCCACCGGTTGGATTCAAGGGGGGGGGGGGGTATAAAATAAGAAAATCACGCCGGGGGGGGGGGGGGGGAAGCACATTTTTTTTTTTTGGGGGGGGTCCAGCTTTTGAGGAAAATGTTTGCAACGACCCAGTCAGCCGCTGAATAAGCGGAGGGTGGGGGGGGGGGGGTAAAGGAACATCTGTTTATTTGTTTGTCCCGGAAATTGGAAAATTATGCCGATCGATATTTCGTTCAGTAGGGGGGGGGGGGGGGTAGGGGTAAAAAAAAAATTGGCACCCTTTAGCACCTAAAAAACAAAAAAAATAAGGGGGGGTCCTCCAGCTTTTGAGGAAAATGGAAAATTTGAGGAAAATGTTTGCAACGACTCAGTCAGCAGCTGAATAAGCGGGTGGGGGGGGGGGGGTAAAGAAACATCTGTTTATTGTTCTGTCCCAGAAATTCGAAAATTATGCCGATCGATATTTCGTTCAGTAGGGGGGGGGGAGGGGTAAGGTCACTTTTTTGGCACCCTTTAGCACCTAAAAAAATTAAGGGGGGGGGGGGGTCCTCCAAAACACACACATAAAAAAAAATTGAGGGGGGGGTTAACCCCCCCCCCCCCCCCCTGCGTATATATTTTGGGATGAAGAGCCAAGAGGGCGACCCACTCTTCCGCCTAATCATATCTTATACCCCATCACCCCCTCTTCATACAGTATCCCGGAGTCAGAACCCAGCAGGAGACGGTAACTCTCCATACATCACCTACGCATCGTATCAGATGAGCCCACAGAACAGACGTTCATGGAGGGAGAACTACTACAACCAGCACGCTAAACAAGGCTTCAAGTTCTGGTTGGAAGAAAAGAAACCCATCTCAAGTAAGAACCATTTAATGAGAGAATACATGTTTAGTTTATGAAGCCCCTGTGCCACTTTCTTTAAAAAAAAATTGCTTAATATGCTATTAGTACGATCTATTATTACTAGATTTCGACATTTTGAAGTAAGGCTTCACAATTATGCTGGTTGGAGAAAAAACACTTTCTGTTTTATTCAAATGGAATATTGACATCAGTTAAAATGTACCACACCAATGATTAGGCTGAGTCTGGTCGACTACATTTATTTTGTTAATTGCTTAATTCTGTAAAGCGCTACAATTCAAGTCAATTTCAATTTTAATTTATTTATGTTTCCAACAAAACTTACTAATCAATTAGAAACATTTGTAGAAATACATATTTGAAACAGAGGGGTCCATTAAAACGCACACTGGTCATTTGATTATTGTATCAATTACAATTAGCTGACTTGTATCTGATTTGTTATTATTGTATAGTGTTGTATGTTGGAAGCTTGTCGAATAAAAATCAATCAATCAATCTGCTATATACCACACGGTAATTAAACAAAAAACCTATTTTTATTCTCTTCTTCTTTTCTCTTCAGGATCCCAGAAGTACACCTTTGGAACATACAAGACCCATCTTGGACTCGGAAATGGACCAAGGAATTGAGAGCACGATATTTCAGCAATCTCTTTTAAAAATGTACACCCCTTGTCCCTGTGAGCAGACGACGCTATGAGAATTTTATGGCGGGGGGGGGGGGGGGGCAACATATTTGATTTCAGACTATCGATACGTTTGCTGTGGAAATAAGTGTACTATCTATTATTATTTCTATACAAGGATGCAGCACACTGGAATATACGTAACATGCTCATTGAACTAATTCTAAGAATATCGTTATGAAATTATTGATTAAGGCTTAGGCAGAAAAAGAGAGAGAGAGAGATAGAGAGAGAGAGAGAGAGAGAGAGAGTGAAAGAGAGAGAGAGGGAGAGAGAAAGGAAAGAAAAAAGATGCCCTTTTCTATAGAGATAGAACATACCAATGCTCCCACCCCAAACCGAAAAATATCGAGGAATTATTATTTTCGTTATAAATATTATTTTCTCTCTCTGTTTATTTATTTATTTTCTTTCTCTTCCCCCTTTTTCCTTGGGGGAGGGGCCTCCATCTGTAAGAGGGCCTGGAGAGGGTTGCTGGTATACCAAAATTTTGTTCCTGACGAAAATCAAAGTCTGGACAATTTAACCCTATTTAAAAATGCCGGATCCGCCCCCGATTATTTGTAAAAACATAACTGCAGGTCGGTTTGATTTACTACACAGCACTTGTATATGTGTGAATCACTTAATTTTGAAAAGCACCAAATTTTACCTGACTTTCGACCAGGGGAAAAAAGTGCACGAGCCTTGGAATAAGCATTGAATAATTTATTCAAAGAGGCATTTTGAATATAAGATTAATCTTGGTAAATTTTAAGAGTGACACGATTTCTTGGTTTCACAATGACAGAGGCGTATCCAGTGTTATGTGGAGCCAGCATACGCCCTTTGTCCCGCTTGAAGGGCCGTGAAAAATAAACAATACAAATTGCAATTGGTCCTATAGGCACGCGGGGCTGCCCACATTTCCTAATAATTTTCTGGATATCCCTGTGATATTACGACCAGAGTCGAGTTCAAATTGATTTTTTTTTCTTCTTGCAGGGAGTGACTAAAACGGATAAGAAAATTTAAATAGAGTCTTACTAATCTATTTTTTTGTAAATGAGGATTTATGTTTTGTACAATGTTTAAATCTATGCATGGTTATGCTAAATGTCAGTGCAATCTTTTAAAGTGGCATTAATTGCAGCTGCTATAATTATATGGTCGTGTGTTTTAATATAATCTTGCTGCATGTGTTATTTTCAAATGCTGGCAAAGATATTGTGTATTACCTGATTATTGTAAACTTTTGATTTTGTTTCCTTTTGAATCACGATCCTTTGACGACGTTAAAAAAAAATCAACCTAAGGAGATTTCGATAGTCCTGTGCGTCTCCTTTTGAAATGTGCGTGCATTACAATGACTTAATATTATATGAATATACATTCTATATGCAATTTTATGCTGTTGAAATCGTGGGGATCGTTTTCTTATTCATTTTGTTTTATAATTTGTTGATTATTTTTATACTATGAGATATCTTTTTTTTTTTTGGAATTTGTTTGCGTCCTATTTGTGAATTTTGAAAATGTGCAAAAGAAAAGTAGTTCTTTTGTTTCGGCGCTATGATCGGATGCAGTACCCCCTCCCCACTTTCTTTTGATAAGTGATGAAATGAGTAAATGTATATGTTATGAGTAAAATTTTGATCAGTCGACTATTTTTATGGGGTAGATGATGCCGGAGGTGTCGGCTTCAATCAATTTAAACGAGGCAGAGTTATATCATATCAGCTTTTTATAAGCTAAGCGAAAAAAAGTCTCCCTAACACACTTAAGGACTGCGAATCAGTAGATAGTTTCAAGGCCAGCCTGAAAACTTATCTAATGGCCAACTTTAACTAATATCATCTTCTTCTTTTTTTTTTATAACCATGTGTAATGTAATTTTAAGCAAAATTATATCTATGTATATTATGTAACTCATTGTAAGCGCCTTGAGCACCCTCTGGGTGGATATGTTTGGGCGTTATAAATGTCTTTATTATTATTATTATAAAGAATTCAGACAATTTTTGTAAAACTGCAGACATATCGATCCAAATTTGTTAAAGAAGGAGAGGGGCATGAGACACCCTACTTCTCCCCCATTAGTGATGCCCCTATTACTGATAACAAAAAACTAACACAATCATTATAATTTCATGAGCAATTAATTATATATTATTGCTTCCTAACTCAGTATTTTTCACTTGCCATGAATCCTTTCTTTGTCTTTGTGTAAATCAGTATTATTTCCCCCCCTTTTTCCTTCTTTTGTAATATTGACTCTACGCCATGATGGAATTGTCAATGACATGACAATCTATGACGAAGGTTTTTGTATTATCACGTATACCTGTGTTTTTATATAACCACCGTAGAATTAAAGATACATTCTTTTTGAAATGCTGATCTTTGAAAAGTCAATTTCAATTGGCATTTGGACATATTTTCAAATGTTGAATGTACTAATACTTCTAAATAACATTTTTTGTGCAAAAATAAATATACGTCAAGTTTTATTGCAAATTTTTCTTTCTTTTGGTTCTTATTCTTTATAATTGGTCGCGCATTAACTGGACACAGTGTTGTCCATTGCAAAGGTGAAAGGCAAATTAGATATTGATATTAATGATTAAAAGAGCGAGAGAGTGACATGGGAGCAGGGGCGTCGCTAGACCTTTTTCAGTGGGGCCAACGATTACCGACAAAACTAGCCACCAATTATCGACAAAATTAAATGTCCAATATCTACAAATTTAACCCTATAAACCTGGGGCCGAAGGCTAAATTGATTTTCCTATGGACTATCTATAGTACTTGCGCCATGCGCAAATGGTCATTTTCCTTCGACGACATAAATATACGAATTATTTCGTGAACTTAGTCAGCATCATAGCTATATATTTTAATTCAGGCGCGGAGCTAGGATCTTATTTTAGGGCGGGGCGGTAGTGAGCAAGCGAATCACTTAAAGAGCGCGTGTGGGTGATAGGCCTCCCGCGCAAAGCGCTGGAACTGAGACATTTCCTTAAATTATTAGGAAAAGAAGACGATTTATTGTACCGTTCTCGACTGTTAATCCTTGTCTGAATTAAGTTTCTCCCCCCTCCTGCGCGAAGCGCAAAAGCTTTGACGTTTCATTAAATTATTATAAAAAGAAGACGATTTGCTGTAGCGTTCTCGACTGTTAATCCTTGTCTGAATTCAGTTTCTCCCCCTCCCGCGCAAAGCGCGGAAGCTTTGACGTTTCATTAAATTATGAGAAAAGGCAGACGATTCGGTGTCAGGCTGTTCTCGACTCTTAATCCTTGTCTGAATTCAGTTTCTCCCCCTCCCGCGAGAAGCGCGGAAGCTTTGACGTTTCATTAAATTATTATAAAAAGAAGACGATTTGCTGTACCGTTCTCGACTGTTAATCCTTGTCTGAATTCAGTTTCTCCCCCTTCCGCGCAAAGCGTGTAAGCTTTGACGTTTCATTAAATTATGAGAAAAAGCAGACGATTCGGTGTACTGTTCTCGACTCTTAATCCTTGTCTGAATTCAGTTTCTCCCCCTCCCGCGAGAAGCGCGGAAGCTTTGACGTTTCATTAAATTATTATAAAAAGAAGACGATTTGCTGTAGCGTTCTCGACTGTTAATCCTTGTCTGAATTCAGTTTCTCCCCTTTCCGCGCAAAGCGTGTAAGCTTTGACGTTTCATTAAATTATGAGAAAAAGCAGACGATTCGGTGTACTGTTCTCGACTCTTAATCCTTGTCTGAATTCAGTTTCTCCCCCTTCCGCGCAAAGCGTGTAAGCTTTGACGTTTCATTAAATTATGAGAAAAAGCAGACGATTCGGTGTACTGCTCTCGACTCTTAATCCATGTCTCTGATGTCTGAATTCAGTTTCTCCCCCTCCAGCGCGAAGCGCGGAAATTTTGACGTTTCATTAAATTATTAGAGAAAGAAGACGATTCGTTGTACCGTTCTCGACCCGTCTTAACGACGTTTTTTCATTCCGCGCAAAGCGCGGAATTTTGTAAGCGTTTTAACACAATATAGAGAAAGGAAGACGATTCGTCGTACCGTTGTTGACTCTTAAACCTTGTTTGAATTTAGTTTCCCCGAAAATTTTAAACCTCTGATTACTTTAGCTGATATTAAAGGAAAGTGAAACTTCGAGAAAATACAAGTATTGTAGTTGTAGTCACTCTCGAAGTCGTCACAGCGGATAAGAAGTCACAGTTCGTAGGAAAAAAAACTTGTCGGCCGACCGACAATATACATCTCACCGACTTCAAACTTCTGCATTGATGTACACGAGGATCGAGCAAGAATACCGACACAGCTGACCCGACACAGCAACATATTTACCCGTGTCTTTCTTGCTCCCTCGACGAGACGACTCCACCCAACAACCCCCCTTCTCTCTTTTACTCTCACTCCTCCTCTCTCAGACTCTTACCTTCCCTCTCTCTCCTCTCTTGCATTCCCCGTTTCTTTTGTTTCCCTTTTACTTTTTTTTCTTCTTTTTTTCCTTTTCTTTCTTTTCTTACTTTTCCTTTCTTTCCTCTCCTCCCTCTTTTTCTTTTTTCTCTTTCTTCAAAGTCTTCTCTTTTCTTTCCTTTCTTTTCCTTTCTTTCCTTTCTTTTTCCTTTCTTTCTTTTCTTTTCCTTTTCTTTTTTCTTTTCTTTCCCTTTCCCTCTCTTTTTTCACGACGGCAGCGCAATTTTACCGACAATATCCTGACAGGTGGAGGGGTGTCGCACCCCCACACCCCCTTTGGCGACGCCCCTGCATGGGTCGTAGGGAGGGAGAGAGGGAGGAAGAGAGAGAGAGAGAGAGAGAGAGAAAGAAAGAGAGAGAGAGAGAGAGATAGAGAGAGACGCACACACGGAGAGAGAAAAAGAGAGAGAGAGAGAAGGAGGGGGTTGCGGTGGCGGTTGGGGTGCGGCTGTAGCACCACTTGTGTTTTCAAGGGCAATGATTAAAATGATAAGAGTACTTTTGACGTTGAGAATAATGAATGTTTAAACATTATGATAATGATAACAAAACTATTGAGATGATGCTCCTACTATTATGACTACTAATATTCTACTGCTGCTGCTACTACATGTACTACTACTACTACTACTTCTACTACAGTCTACTAATACTTATACTAATAATAATAACAAACAATGATCTTTTAAGAATGCAAAGTTACCGACTAATCAGTTTCGAGATCTTGAAATAAAATTTCAAAATGTTAGAATACATGTATTTTGTTTTGTCTCTAATTTTCCTATACATTTTAATAGTTCTTTATAATTATTGAATGATTTATTGAAAATACTGAAAATAGCAGCCCGAGAGCTGAATTACATTCAGTTAACAATTAAAGCACATGACAAACACAGCAATATATAAATTCTGTCGGACTCTTTAAAATGGGTCATTATGAAATAAACTGAAGAAAAAAAAGCAAGTTTAAAAAAACACGAACATGAAGAAAAAAGTATTTTTTCAGTTTATTTCACCGCCTTGAATATTATATATAGCGCCATCTACCGTTCTATTCTCTGCACATGAACCAGAAAAAGATACAGGAGCAGTAGTGTTGATCGATGGCACCTCGATCTTCAAAGAGGAACAATAGGCCCTTAATAATACATTTGAAAAAGCCATTTCAGGGGGTACATACGTTGCGCCCTCACTATACTTGAGTTCATCCTGATTTTAAGGGGGGGGGGGGGGTAGGTAGAGATAAAAAAATGAATTATTCTCATAAAATGGAAATTGTAGTCTCTATAACGTATGATGAGAGAGAGAGAGATATATATATATATATATATAGAGAGGGAGAGAGAGAGAGAGAGAGAGAGAGGGGGGGGGGAGAGATAAGAGGGAGGGAAGGGGGGCAAGTTTGAACAAAACAAAACAAACGAACGACACCAATAATATCAGAGAAATAATATGGTTAATAAATAAATTGCATGTAATCACTTCCGAGATCATACCTCTAATTTCGTAGCCTTTTCAGAAAAAGAAATGTGAATGGGTAGTTGAATTCAGCTTTATACTTTAGATACCACTTTAAAACATGCATTAATAAGTATCTAAAGAATAAAATTACAAGCAAAAGGATTGTCGTCTACTATATGGGTGTATAAAACATTTTGCATAGCCACAATTAAGCCCACAATGACCCCCCCCCCCCCCCCCCCCTAGAAGTTGCACGTTTGACTCGAGTCATAAATAACCAGTACTGATATAGGAACTTAGAAATCATGTTTTTTGTTTCAAAGTATTTTCTTTCCTGATTGATATTTGTTCAAATATATGAGGTGATATAATGTGTTCAGCCCTAAACCGGCTAATGGCTATCTCTCTGCTCGCGGTAGAACTATTATAGTTTTTGAGAGTTATATACCATGTGATCGTAGTTAGCCAATCACGTCCTTCGTTTCTTGTTGCCTATTTTCCGAGGTCGCGCAAACTTAATAACACGAACATATCCATGTTGGGAAATAGGCTAAAATTTCTCCATAACAGAAATGCCAAATAAAACCAGGAAAGAAAAGGTATGTACCTTATTATGTTGTTATTGATATTTGTTAGATAGATAGATGTTGCACTTCTTAGTTTGCGAAATATTCACGTAACAGTGACGGGAGGACAGTTATCGCAATACAAATTTCCATAGACCCATGTGTGTTATAAGGAATTGTGTATTTATTTTGAACGTGAACAACAACAGTCTACCAATTCATTCATCATTGCAGCTGCATTGCACAGTGATCAATGTAATCGTGCACTTTCAATTGCATAGTCATAGGGTTGTCACAACTAGAGACTGTTGTCTGCACTATGTATTGAAGTTAATTAATTGTTAACATAGAAAATGAAACCTTGACAGAGTATGGAGGAATATTTTGGGGTGTGAAAGACTGAATAATCTAAGATTAAGAAAAGTGGATTGAATTGAAAATGAAATGTGAATGAGACTTGAGAGATTGGTGGGGGGGGGGGGGGGGGGGTTTCCATTAAAACATGAAGGCATGATCAAGGATGAGGCTTATGTTGTGCTTTTCTCATTTTTGAGTGGCACGGCATGCAGAGGTTAGACCGAATTTTCCGTCTCTTTCGTTCCGTCGGCTTTCGTCTCTAAAGAGAGAGCCGACCCAACCCAAATAAGAGGCTTAACGAACGAAAGAGACGGAAAATTCCGTCTAGGCAGAGGTAACTGCCAGCATATCATTAAATTTAGTATGGAAGAAAAAACGCTGCTCTAGACGAGGATATCCTTGTATTTGTAAACGCTGACAAATTGCGTACAAAAAATAAGGATCGTCTGCATTTTCGTGGACGTTTTTTTTTCATTGGCGCTCTACGGGTTTCGGGTTTCCGAACTGTGCACTGGCGATGCGAAAAACAGCTTACGCATAAGAAAATAACTCCAGTTTATCGTCTACTTTTATGGGTTGTCCGTCTTCCCGAGGATTTATTGCTCATAACGTGAAAGTCCCTGTACAAAGTCAATTTAAAATGCACCAAGAAAATCGTAGCAAAATCTGTTTTTAGCATCGCCAACGCGCAGATCGGAAATGCGGACGATCCTTATTTTTGCGGACACTCCTTATTTTTGTGGACACATCTGTCCGCGTTTACGAAGATGATCCCTGTTATGAGGACGATCCTTATTCTCAGACCAGCTCCCCTACTGGTTCAGTAGTTCAGAATCATATCCATAATCCAGGCTTTGAGTTTGACCCGTAACTCCGGCATGGAGATACCCTTCTAAAACATACCAAACATCAACTAAATCTTCATCAATTGTTCAAGTAATGGTCATGATTTAAAATCTGATCCTGTATTATATGTTTCAACTTGCAAAAGGCCTGTGTCTTGAGAGTTGAGACTGAAAGCTGTTCACAAATCTGTCTCTAGTTGGCATGGTTCTGTTTACACCAAATTCAAACCTATCTCGGAGAAGTTGGAGTGCCCCAAAACCTGTTTTTGGACCACATGAAAACAGTGTTTGCTCATAGCAATCTTGAGGAGGTTTGGTGGGATTACCCCCCAAGAAACGGGTTTGCAAGACCTCAATGTAGGATACCTCAAATCAAAAATAGGTTTGGAATTGGTGTAAAGTGTAAACAGACTATAAAAAGATCCTCTTTGAGTTCCAAGTATATTTCTGGAGCTCACTTGTTATTGTTTTTTAATGGTTATTTAAGATTAATTATTTGCTGGAGCTTATTCTACCTCCTTTGCTAGAAAACATTTCCTTAATCCTCCATGTCACTTAAAATTTAAAATCACAGTTCCAAAGTGTCTAGTTTAGGCCTAGTCTAGTTATGTCTCCCTTAGTTGTAGTTTCTGCTCACACTTTGCAATCATGGAAAAGCTCTTGTAATGACAGAGGCAAACAAATGTCCATGTGACATGATCATCGCATGCAGAAAGAGGAAGTTATATGGTCGTAATGGACATTGGGATTTGTAAGAAAAAGTCATTGTTCTTTATTTCCTATTTGGTTTAATAGGCATTGGTTCTTTATGGAGATACAGTTGGAGGGGGATTTTGTCGCCATTTTGTTTTATTTTTCTTGGGGTTAGTGAATAGATCATAAATAAATAAAGAGAAAAAGATTTTTTTTATAATGAATTTAAACACCTTTACATGTTTATGTACATGTATGTGCTGTTTAACCTTATGTGGATGGGGGGGGGGGGGTGGAGGTGAGCGCTGAACATCAATTGTGAATGTATTTGCACTTTTGCAGATAGGGTCATGGGGCAAGTAAGGTAAGGAAGAATCACAGTAGAAAGGGGGTTATCTGACAATTGCTCCGAGCTTTTATTTTGTCAAAGGTGTAGGATTGGGTACTTTCAGGTTAGGTTTAGGCTTGGAATCAATCAGGATAGGGTGAAATGTCTGGTCTAGGGTTGATGCTGGAATTTCCATTGGTGTAGAACATCGATCCGAGCTACAGTGTATTGGGTCAAATAAAGATAAGAAAATGTTTAGCGTCCTGCCTTTTTGAAAAATAGGAAGGAGGAGGCCCTTTTTTTTCTTTTTTTTCTTCTTCGAAATGGCCACTCTGTACATTTTCCCTGATAAGTCGGGCTATTTTTCATAATGGTCGCCGGCATTTTTTTATTTAAACAAAAATCAGAAATAGATCATTTTAGCCGTATATTTTTCATGTTTTTTCTTTTTTTAAAATTTTTTTAAAAAAAGTTTAATATATATATATTTTTTTAAAGAGCCGCCACCAAAAAGGAAGCGGGCGGAGACGCTAAACATTTATAATTTTTTTTAATGGCCTTGTTGCTGGACCATGGGTCGAACTACCAAAACAATTCCAAATTAGAGGAGCTCATTGATGTTGATGATCTTGCTTTTGTTTCTTTTCAGGCACCAGCCAAAACTGGAAGTGCAGCAGTAAGTAACAACAAGGCAGCTACAGATGGTTCTGATGAGGTTTGTAACTTTGTATTCCATAATGTACTGAACCTGTATTGTAAACAAATGAAAAAGACTGTTTGGCTGATGTACTGTTTTGTAATCACTATCATACGCATGTTGAAAGTCTTGTACAGTATGTACATGTATGTTTTTTACCAGAAACATTTATTTAAACGGGGGGGGGGGGGGGGGCAATTTATTGCTGTTATAGATAGAATTAGAGTGGGGCCTACAACAATGGAACTCTTGCAAACGGACCATGGTTGCCCAAAGCTTGTGTTATATTGAGGAGTTGATCCTTTCAATGATACATGTACATGTACATTTGTGTAATAATGATAGTATAGCATATTTATAGTGCACAAACATATTTATAGTGCACAAACTGCACATAACCATGACACAAGGTGCTTAATGTGCTCCAATAATTATTACACCTATTTGTCACAAATACATGTAGTTGCATATGGATGGCTGAGAATGTACATGTATACTAAGAAAACTCTTTGTAATGTGTACAGTTACTTTGGCAGCCTTGTAATACAATGTTAGGTTTTGCATTGAATGCAACCCCCCCCCCCCCTTTTTTTTTGTAGCGCTATAAAGTAAATGTATTTTCATTGATATTACTGAATATACTGATTCAAGTTTCCTTTTGGAAGACTTTCAATGGAGATACACTGTAAAGAACAATATGTTATTGAATTATATTCCTACTTTGAGCAGGTGAATTCACTGTCAAACTGATTTTCAAAATTATACTCCCTATAACTTGGTCATAATTTGCCTAATTAATAGGAAAATAGCATACATGTACAAATAATTTGTTTATAATGTTCATGTACAATGTATTGTTAATTTGCCACCTTAGTAAAAGCCAAGATATTTTTCTGGACTCCATGATGCAAAAGAAAAGAGAAAAGAAAGAGAGAAAAAAATCTGATTATGAAAATGTACATGTACGAGACAGTGCAACACATGAGCACTACTTATGGATTTGCACCCAGACTAATTTCAGCTGCACAGCTCATTAAAGACCTAATGTGCATAATGTATGGCTTCGTGAGTTCATTCTTTTTCAGGTCTCTCTACATGTTGTGTCATGTACATTTGTAATGTGCGTGTCGATCATCGCCACATGTGTGTGATGGCGGAGTTGCAAAGCTAGGAACGAGTTGAGTCCGCCATTAGGAAGTATGGGAGGAAACTCAAATGGCTGTTTTAAAGTAAAGTGTAATACAGTGTTGTTCCAGCTGTCATAAAGATGGAAACAGATTTTGACATTGGCGGTTGCCTGGCTATACATCAAGATAATGTGTCAAAAATGAAAGCTATTCTACACACAAGACATGTACATGTATGTACAGTGTACATGTACATGTATGTAGGCCTATCGAAAATTGGAATGAATAAATATACATTATATGGTGTGTAAACAATGACTTATACTGTAGGTACAGTTTCATCAAGATTTAATAAATGCTGGCAGGGTGACACAAAGTCTACACTTAAAAGCTATTCCAGTTTGTTATAATTATAATACAGTATTAAAATAAAGAAGCCATATTGTACAACAGGTAGACTTATGTCTTTGAATTTCAACATTACTGATTTAAGGATTCAAATATTTTTTTTGTGTGACTAGTGTCAAATATGTCAAAATGGATAGGCCTACACTATAAAAATGACTTACTAAATGGTCCGGTAACATTGCGCCTCATTAGACGGAATTAGCAGCAAATTTTTGTATGCCGTATTTGACAATTTGTCCAACCGGAAAAGACTTCCTGATTTCAAGGTTTCAGAATAAAAATGAATTTGTAATTTATTTCAGAATATGGAGCCCAGGGGAACAATAACTCCATTTAGAAATTATAAAACAATATTCAAAATTATATTTGAGGTGTGAAATAACTTTAGAACTTATGGAAATTCAAAGACTTCATTCTTATGCTTTATTTATCTTTTATTACTTGAGTAAATAAAGCCCTAGAATTTGGAAAATTATGCTCAGATAGGCATGTTTTCAAGTTTTTCCCTGAAGTAACACACTTGC
Organism: Strongylocentrotus droebachiensis; assembly: GCA_035222895.1. Classification (NCBI taxonomy): domain Eukaryota; kingdom Metazoa; phylum Echinodermata; class Echinoidea; order Camarodonta; family Strongylocentrotidae; genus Strongylocentrotus; species Strongylocentrotus droebachiensis. Next base: position 114,389 of record JAVYIG010002497.1, on the reverse strand, counting down.
AGACACCATACTGACAACTTGTGGCCAATTTCATCTAATGCAAAGAGACGTTATTCAAACGTTTGGTAAAGGCTATAGAAATTTATTGACAAAAAATGTCCAATTATTGAGTGATTAGCAATGGAACAGGAAATATGAATAGCAGTCATACATGTACACGGACATCTTTAGATGGTGCTTTTTAGTATATTAAATTATAGGAGCTACATGTACTTTCTCTTAAAGTTTCTTGGCATCATCTAATGCAGGCCTTCTCAACTGGCGGCGCGCGCGCCACTCGTGGCGCGCGCGCCACTCGTGGCGCTTGCGGTCAGTCAGAGTGGCGCGCGGCTGTTCCCCAAAAAATAATAAAAAATAAATAAAAAATAAAAAATAAAATTCAAGAAAGAAAAAATAAAAAAAGAATATTTTAAAATCAAAAAACTAAAAAGTTGAGCCCAAAATGTAAGCAAGCCATTTTGTTTGTTTTATTTTCACTTCATTTTGACATTTTCCGTGTTTATTGCACCAAAATAACTACATATAAATTAACTTCCAGTGTAGATTTTAGCCAGGAATTGTATTAAATAATTCACATCAATATGAAATTATGATTGATGTTTTATGGAACAAAAAGGTGTTAAATTGCGACATCTGGGCCTTAAAAAAGCCCTAAAATCCACTAGCTTCCGGTGGCTTCGCCCCCTGGACCCCACCCGCTATCGGCTCGGTAGCTACGCTCCCTCGAAACACAGTCACCAAACATACAGGTTGGCACTTCAACCTCAATAAATTTTTGTTTTGGCGCTTCTAAGAAACTAGTTGAGAAGGCCTGATCTAATGTGTGCAACTGTTCCTGATCTACTCAAGTCCTCAAATGTTTTGTAATGATTTTTCTTTCTGTTAATACTCTGGAGTTCTAAATGGCAATTCACAATCCAGTTGAGTTGTGATCAATTCCTATTACAAGATACATATGTCGTTTAAGACAGGGCTTTGGTCTCCAGATTCTTTAGAAAAGAATGAATTAAATTAGTTTTTTCATGAAAACATGAAATGCCTTTAATTTACATGTGTAATCCATGAATAATTAATGGACTTTATGGACATGTAGGCTTGTACAAGTATGTAAGTCTGTGTTTAAAATGATATAACCATTGTTTCATTTTACTCTGTGCATACATGTACATGTATACATTATAAGCATTTTATGCACTAAAGAAAGAGGTGGATGGGTGCAGAGAGCCTACAATGCACTGTAGTACTGTACATGTACATGTATTACATAGTTGCACATGTAGGCCACACACCTATCCCTTGACGCACGTTGTACATGTAGTTATGAATCATAAGCAATTCCTTTCCATGCCTACATGTGGTGATATGACAGCCTGATTATAATGGCACCAGTACATGTACCTTGAAGTCTATGGCCATTGCAGTGACTGGTAGATTGAATGTATTTGATGTCAAACAGTAGAGGGCTCAAACACATGTAGATGTGTTTGTATTTGGCTTATTTTGACCTCCACCTCTGTGAGTGCAGCTGCATGGATTAGCAATCTCCTACCTGAGCAAATAGTAATGCCTCGATTGGACAGGAAGCATTGTTTTGTATTCTTGGCGACATCATGTCAGAAACATTATAGAGTGGTGAAGTGTAAAGTCATCAAAAATCTATTTTTAGAATTTCTCATTTTTTTATTCATTTTCCGAAAGAGCATAAAAAATAATGTCCAAATGTCGAAAACCAATTGAATAGATGTTAAGTTATGGCTGAGATATGACCATCTGAATAAAAAGATTGCCTATGGGAACTCAAGTGTTATATGCTCTGGCTCCCAATTAGGTGCCAGAGCATATAACACTGAGTTCCTATAGGAAAAATATTCATTTAGATGGTCATATCTCAGCCAATATTTAACATATTCAATTGGTTTTCGACATTTTGACTTTATTTTTGATGCTCTTTCCGAAAATGAAGAAAAAATTGAGAAATTCTAAAAATAGATTTTTATGACGTCACAGCTTCTGTACTCTATTGTGGTTGGCCACAAAATGTAAAACTGGGTACCTGCGTCCCGCCGAGAGCTGGATCAAAAAATTTGATTCTCCTATTCTAGAAATTAGATGGCAATGACAAATACGCCCCCAAAAAGTGACCTTTTGTAACAATCGTATAAATCAACACACGCGTACATGTACATGCACCTCAGCTCAGATTAGTGCTGTAACATCACGGATATCTCCAATTCCGTTTAACCGCCAGTCAAAACCGGACGGTTTTCGGTTAAACGATTTAAAAAAAAAAAAAAAAAAAAAAAAAAAAATCGTTTTTTTTTTTTTTTTTTTTTTTTTTTTTTTTACCGACTCTGTCGGCAACTTTCATTTAACTGCGAGGTGCATTTAAAGGGGCCGATTTGTGCTTGTGAACTTGTCACAAATATTAGTAACAATGTTGTTTTTAGAAGAATGTGTAAGATCATTAATGTAAATTAAAAACAGTAGAGGACCTAGGACAGAACCTTGTGTAAAAGTTGGATGAATTATTATTATAAACTACATATTGAGATGATGAGATCTATTACAAAGATTACTTTCAAACCAAGATGACAGACAAATTGGAGTGTTGTTCTAGTTTTGGAGTGGTGAGTCAACACACAGATTACTGAGCTGGGAGACATTGCCAGGCATAGTGCCAGGTGGAGGGGCATAAATCGAAACTTCAAAAAAAAAAAAAAAAAATATTAAAAAAAAAAAAAATCGGGAAAACAAAACCGTCCAATTGAAAACGGAATCCGCCATGGGCGGTCGGATACCGGACGGTTAAACGTTTGACTACAGCACTAGCTCAGATCGTTATAATCTTCAAGTTAAAAAATTGCAATGTTTAGTGTTAATATCATGCCTCTAAATGTAAAAGAAAACACTGGAAAGAGAACATGCGAGCCGCCATTTTGATTCATGCAGGATGAAGAAAAAATCAGGCTAAAAAACAGTAGTAATTGGAATAATAAAAACGGCTTGAGGTCCAATGATGAAATTACAATGTCAAAGAAACTGGAAGCCAGCAGTTGGAAAAGGTTTGTTAACTTCATTGTAACCTTTTGTGTACAGGGTGTTAGATTTTGTCATCACCAAAATGAGAAGACCTTTACTCTGTCTTGCCGAAAGTTAAATGCGTTACACATAGAAACATATAGGACTACACAGGTCTAGCAGGAAGGGTTTGTCAGCTTTATCTCATGATATTTTAAATATATTGGCATTTAATGAACATTCCTTTATGTTAGGATATTTGTCCTTAAAAAGAATGAGAAAGCACACAAATTACTTTTCTTCAGCACTGTTCAAAAACTAAAGAGCTGGGCAGGGCATCAAACACAAGAATTTCATAATATGTCCAATCAATTTTATTAAACCAATTGAGCCATACATTAGTTCAGTTTGACAGAAAGAAAGAAATGCATCTGTGATTGAATAAATAAAAGAAAAATAATAAACAGTGGTTACAGTGGAGGCTATTGCATGGGGAAAAAACAACCGACCAACCCTGGCAGTATTGTTTGCCCACAATACATGAACATGTTCATGCACGTGCGAGTAGCCTCCACACGCCTCATCATCCTATCAATACCCTGTGAAACTTATAACCTTTCCTGCATGCAATGAGCTGTATTAAAGACTCTGATGATGTCGTCTTCATTATAAATGGTTGGCCACACTGGTGTTTACCTAGTTAATGGAGGGTGGTCATGAGTAACGGCTGCCAAAGTCCAATGTTTAATTGCGTTTATCAATTAACAGGGTATACTTTGTACACTATAAGGAGTTTTTAAATAGGAGAGAGACAGGATATCACTTGCTTTCATGTACACTTAATCTATTTAGAATGTGTTAAAAAGGGAATATGATTAAAGATACTTCTTTGCATGCCATCAATTTAATTCTAAGCATTGTTGTGTTTACAATGTATGTAGTCCTACATGTAGAAGAGAGTAATATTATGGTCAATCTTCCTGAGGTCTAAACACATGCTCTGCCTGGCTGAACTTCCATGGTAGCTCAATATACAGTGCGTCCCAGAAAAAACGAAACCGAGAAGTATCGATGTTTTATCATAACTTAATCACAACCATAATTAATGAATGATACATATTTGGAAAGCTTAGAGTCTCCTCTTTCAGTTGATGCTACTCACGTGATGCATATTTTACGCATGAGTGATTAAAAGCAATTTGAAGAAAGGAAACCAAAAAGTAATTTGGCGGGCGGTATCTGAATTTCAAAGAAAAATTCATATTTCTAGAAAGTTCATTTTCTGCTCTTTCATATGATACCTCAGTCAAGAAAAATGAGCCAGGAATAACAAAGTTCTGTTTGTTTAAAGTAGCCCTTATATTTTTATAATTTTAACAAACGAATTCGTTTTCACTGGGTGCCTGACGTAGCAAAAAGCAGATTTGACAAAAGACTTAACTCCGTTTCGTTGATAATCAGCCATGCATGAAGACTCTCGTCTACGGCTGATTGTCAACGAAACGGAGTTAAGTCTTTTGTTAATTTCGTTTATTGATACGTCAGGCAGCCAGTGAAAACGAATTCGTTTAATAAAATTATGGAAATGCAAGCACTACTTTAAGCAAACAGAACTTTGTCATTCCTCGCTCATTTTTCCTGATTGAGGTGTCATATGAAAGGGCAGAAACTCAACTTTTTAGAAATGTGAATTTTTCTTCGAAATTCAGATACCGCCCGCCAAATGTCTTTTTAATTTCCTTCCTTCAAATTGCTTTTAATCACTCATGCGTGAAATATGCATCACGTGAGTAGCATCAACTGAAAGAGGAGACTCTAAGCTTTCCAAATATGTATCATTCATTAATTATGGTTGTGATTAAGTTATGATAAAACAACGATACTTCTCGGTTTCGTTTTTTCTGGGACGCACTGTACATGTAGGTATGTCTTCATCAGCTCTAGATTTCCAAATAGCCCGCTATTTCTAATTTGGGAAATGAGCTCAAAGTTACAAATCGCTTCTTTATCAGCTCGAGACTCGACCTCGAAACTCAAGATATTTTGCTCAGCGTTCACACATAGTGCGAGTCTTCGGGCTACTGAAGACGCACCGGACAAATAGCGGAATATTTTCCAAACTAGCCCAAGATATCTTGGAATGATTATCTCGACCAACTATCCCGCTACAGTGTGTAATTGCAACTGCATGCTGATGAAGAAGCAAATTAGCTGGATTATTTGCGATCGGGATAGTTACAATAGCGAGTTATTTGGCAATTTCAAGCTGATGAAAACAGGCCTTATTTGATAGCCAGGTTTAGGTTTGTTCTAGCTGATCAAAGATTATTTGTTTAGATCCTCAAAACAGCCTGGACTTAGTATTGTAAATAGAATAGCAAATAGAACAGCACACCGGTACTATTTATGGTATTTCTACAAAGAAGTTTCACATTTGCCACTTCTAGTGGAGGAGTGTTTCCCATTTCCTTTTGTGGTACTTCTCGTTACATTGCAACATGTGAGAGGCATAGAGCTAGAGAGAGAGGGAAAGTGAACTGGACTATTTTTGCTCTTTCCTCCTGTCTCTCTCACCGAGTCTCTATACAATTTGCTAGTTTGTGAGGGTATCAGTTCCTGTAATCAATAGCCTACCAGGCAGGCGTAGTTAGTTGGCCGGTGGTTCAGGTCTCGGCTGGGCCTTGACTGCAAACGCAGACTGGGTGCCGGGAGTTCACAGCCATGTCACGCAAGAAGCCTGGGGAGTGGATTTCGGCCTTAATCGTAAGTTTTGTTCCCAGTGGTGCTGGGCCGGGCTGCTTTGCGCCTATCAGATGGGACCAGTGGTGTGAACCACATGTACATGTACATGCACAGTGTACTTCCTCCTCGTGTACGTTATCGGGATGCCTCAGACAGTGAATACATGTGAAGTATTTATATCTAGGAGGAAGTGTCAAAATAATCTATCAGTATTAATCATACTGGACAGGCTATTGAATTCACTGATTAGTTTGACCTACATGTACATGTGTAGTACAGGGGTTCTTGAATATTATATGCCAGTCTAGTACCGTATGTCTTTGGTTTTGAGTGTCTACATCTACATGTATGACAAATTGATATGCCTACAATATGGGTCATTCTACAAATAGGCCAAGTACGATGTACATTGGAAATTTTGATATAGCAGGCCTGTTGCAAATGTACTCAAGGAAGTAAGCCGTAATTGGATTGGAAAGTTTGAAACGTGTTCTGATCGTTAGCTCCACTTGCACACAATGGTACATGTATGCATTTGGAGAGTTGGCAGAAGTTTGGCATCATGCCTTGTGGAGAAATGCAGATCTTTTGAATAGTGTGCTAAAAGATACAACTGTACATCTGCAATGTACAGTATATATTGATTCAGTAGAAAAGCAACTTTAGATAGAAATGGCTAGTCATGTACATGTAGTCACACTATATGATTATAAAAGAAAGACCTTAACGTATGAATAAATTCTATTTGATATTAAACAGTTAGTTTTTTTCTTCAGTAGAACCAAATAAAACTACCGTAAATCTCTGTGTATACGGCGCACTTTTTTTCCATCGGCAAAAATACAAAATCGGGGGTGCGCCGTATACACAGGTACAGGATATTTTGAGTCCTCAAATTTGCCACTTTTTAGTGGTTTTTGAAAATCTCTGTGTCTCAACATGAATTACATAATGCAAATAAAGAATAGGATCTACTATTTGAAGTTAAACTACGTTCCTAATTTGAAGGGAAGAGAGTTTTTTTTTTTCAGTCACGATAAATTATGCTCCTCCACAAAGCACTTTGCCGGCCGAAGCTCTCCCATGTCTCCAGCTCACTCACCTGTATCATGCAGCACACTCACTCAAGCAACTCACGAAAACTAGCCTGTCCAAATTTCTGTTTGGACTCGCGAGGAAATTTTGTCTGTCATCTTTAGTTTTAAAAACAACATTGTTACTAGGTCTAACTTAGTTCACAAACACTTCAACTGTGCCTCGTAATAAAATGAAAGTATTTTCGAACACTGAAATGAGCCGATCTGAACTGGTTAACAAAAAAGCCAATTTTTGTTGCAGAATTTTTTTTCCCCAATTTTTTGTTTTGTTTTTTGTTTGTGTCTTCAAAATAAGGGTGCGCCTTATACACGGGAGATTTACGGTAATATTACGGAACAGGGGATACATTTTGTATTGCAGGCCTACAGTGTATCTGAAAAGGCTAGCCATAGCCTTTGAGCCCTGTTTTTGAATATTTGCTTGAAATTGTCTGTGTGTTCAATGATACAAGTAAACAACCTTTTGACTCTGACCCTTTGAGTAGCAGATACATCAAAATAATATATGTTAAAGAGGTTTTGAAGAATTTCTTGCCCGGCAAAAATTGTGAACTCTAAACAACTGCGTACGTAAAGCCATGATGAGATGGTCTTATAGATAATGTACATCATACAGAGGTGACTGATCTCAACACTGTACTCCTATGTTTTCAGTGATGTAAAAAGTGGTGTTTTTTTTTTTTATCTCCCCCCCACTGTATGAATGAATAGATAATGCATGCGTGTATATATGTCACTGAATATTTTGCACGTACATCTAAGTACATATGTGTGCGTTTACAAATAAACCCTAGTTTTACCCTACTACATGTGCACAATGTAGGCTGCAGACTACCATCATTTCCTGCGCAAATGTATGCCGTTTCCTGTAAAATATAGATTTGTCAATCCATTATGAAACTAATGAATTTAATTGTAAAGATACTTGAGCACCTCTGACTGTCACTACGTCATGTTACCATGGCAGATTTATTAAGAGGCAGTTGAGTGAATTTCAAGCAAAGAATGGCCAGTGGACGCGTTAGTTTTGAAAAGTAGACATCGTTTTCTTTGCTTTCTCTCATACTTGTAGAAAGGAAAGACTTGTTTTTGTATTTCATGAAATGTCACATGACCTAAGCTAGGAAATCATATTGTAGCCTAGATTTCTTAGTGTTAACTTCCTTTCACAACATGAAGGTGCAAATGGTCACAATGGCATCGCAGAAAAAAATCAAGGGAGAAAAACACATCTTTTTCATGATTATCCAAACATTGCTATTTCAGGCATGTCCTTGCAACACTTGTGCATTGGTGTTTATAAATCAAATGGTTCTGTTGTGGATGTTGCCATATGTACAGGAATGTGACACAAACGAAAAGACTCCACACAGTTTAATTCCTAGCATGACATCATGGAAGCACTTCATGTACATTATAGCTGTTGCTATTTCAGGCATGCACTTGCATTGTTTGAAAGAAATGCTGTGCAATGGTATGAGTAAAACATGTGGTTCTACCGTGGATGTTGGCCTTTACACAATGAAGTAAATGCAAGTTTATTTCTAGCTTGATTGAGCTCATGGAAGTACTGTAAAAGAGTGGCAGAAATTCATATTTAAAGGTCGGGTGACATCCAAATATATTAAAGTTGATCCCTATTGATGTGCAGGGCTGCATACAACTCATATGATGTTATTCAAACATCTAAATATATTTCTTAAATTTTGGAATACGTTTTAGGATAATTTCCTCAGACCTGCTAAGCTCCACCCTAAAATAATGCTCTAGATGTCATTCATCTTGTGACATAATCTTGTCAATCATTAGTGAGCTAACAAGAGGTAGTGGTACAATGTATGTAACTTCCCCCAGCTCAGCACATGCTCACAGGTGAATTGCATTCTTTCATACAATACCTCCACATCACCTTGCTTGTCCTGGTGAGGCTACAGCACATCTGACATAGCAACTCCTATGTTGGTATTGTATTGTCTATTGTAAACAGGTGGTCAGCTCTGATTTTGTTTGGGTACATTTCACTACTGTTTACATTAATTTTGGTGTTTCTTTTACACTAGTGCAGCAGTGAATTCATGACACACTCCCGCATAGGTTTTGGCACATGAGTGATGAAAATATTGTATAACCACATGTTATTAGGGGCGAAAATGTTATTTTCTTTGTTTTGTTTCTTCACAGGGAGGCAAGCACAGACCTGGAAATGTACCTCCTCCAACGCAGCTCACAAGAACCAAAGGCACAGGACCCCTCGTGAAGAAGGACAAAAGGCAGGGTTCTTCACGGTTCAACATCTCCAAGAACAGAGAACTTCAAAAGCTCCCACCTCTCAAAGGTAATGTATAAGTACACAACAAATTTGATCTTGCTATGATAAAACTTCTGGGCCCATGTTCAGGAAACCTTAATATTAAAGCTAGTTGTCGGCTAATTCAGTAGGTTATAGTACGCAATAGTTTACAGCAGGGCTTAGTAAGGTTTTTATGAACATGAGCTCTGAAGAATTTGCATTTAGGGTTCAAGTCCCCAAATATGTAAGCTTCAGTGATATGAAGGCCGTTTTAATGTACATGTAGTACATTAAAACTCAGACACCTTTGATGTTTTATGAACACTTTAGAACATGAAAGTTTGCCCCCCTCCCAGTCACATGACCAGGCCGACCCCATAGATAGCAATCAAATACGGAAAACAAGTTATTAGCTATATTGGGAAATATATATATATTTTTCTATTTGTCCGGTCTCTTCTTGGTCTGCGGTTGGTCTTGTATTATCTCATCAGTTTTAGCAGGGTATACCTACATATACATGAACGTGTATGTTGTACTTGTACCTACCGGTATGTTTCATGGGTTTTTGCCTCAACCCTTGAAAGTATCTTGACAACTGAAATTGAATGGAAGAGATGCATTTTTATTAAATTGAAATAATATGCCCACACTAAAAGAGCTTAGTTTCTACATGAATGCCTACATCAGAGCTTAGAAGTAATTCTGTGTATTTTCTTGTTAATCTATTCTTTTTCCTGTGTATTATTAGGTGTACATGTAGGCCTACTGTAGTGTAGCTGTGTACATTTTTAGGAATTGTGCTTGGATTTTTCTTTCTTCCCGTACATTGTAATGCAGGCTACCGGGTATGTTCATGGATCTTCCTGTCTGCAAAGGCATATTTCCAGCTTAACCTTTTAGATACCTTGTGTCAAAGCTAATAGGATTGAAATGATGTATGAGCTTCTATGTATTTATTTTGTTTTGAAATATTTTCTTTTGTATGGTACATGTATGTTTCAGTTGTTTGTGTTTTGTTTTTGTTTTTCGTTTAGTTTGATGGGGGGGGGGGGGCCTGTTCTATTCTGTATGAATCACAGTGTCATTCATCAAGGGCAACTGCTTAGATAGAGATGGACATTATTTTAACTAAATTTTTCATTACTTACTAATAAACTTACTCTACTACAAGTTGCCTAGATTTACATTTGTACATGTCTAACTTGATGCATAACTTGGAGAAATCAGTCCGTCTGTCTGTCTGTCAGTCTGTCTGAAGTCAATCAATCGAACATGAGAGGAAAACATCCTTGGAAATTTGATTGAGGAGAGCATTGTTTATGTGATTGGAATGACCTAGCCCTTGACCCAGTTACTCAGCATCTAGCCTGGGAGCGCTGGCTGACGAGCTGGCAATTATTGGTGGTAATTGGAGGCTCTTACTTCAAGAGGAGGATCCCATTCAAATCCCTCTGGAATCACCATTATCATATGATAGTGTGGTACGGTATGTCACTGAAACAGCTCCCGTAGGACTTTTGTGCCAAAATTGATTTTTTGGCATTTTTGGATTGATTGGGGTCCAAGCTATCAGAAATTGATGGGGTTCAAATTTTCCCGACCCTCAACCCCTCTCTGGGGGGGGGGGGGGTAGTTTCCTATCATGAGACCCCCTAAAATTGGGTGTGTCATTCATCTAATGACTGGTTTCACAAAACTTGAGTTGTTTTCTAGAACTGTGGTTATCCCTCAACACCGAGAAAGGTAATTTGAAGACTTTCAGTTGGATAAACCCTCCAATCAACCCATCCCCATCCCTACCCCACCCCCGTCAGCCCAATTTGCGTACCTTTGCCATTGTTCGGCCAGCTGTTTTAAGGTGTAGTACTTTTATTACCATTATCATATATATTTACTAGCCCATTTCCAAACACAAAGAGACAGAAACAAACATACAGACAACCTTCATGTATACACATCTACCTCCCCCACACACACACACACACGCACGCACGCACACGCTCATGCACACACCCACACCCTTCCTCCCACACGCACAAACTCACACACACACCCAAACATTCACAGGCAAGTACGCTCGCGCGCACACAGCGCGCACACATTCCTACATAATATTATGCTGCTCTGTGATCATTGTTTCCAGCTCTTCTGAGGTAAAACTTGTTTTGTTCCTTGGTCTTCGCAAGTTTGACAGAATAAAGACCCTCTTTTGCAGTATATTGCCTGATTTTCCAAGGTAAGCATAAACATATAGCCAATGGCAAATCTCGATTTAAAAATTTTATGTGATGTGGGTCTTCATTATCGGTTAGAGAAGAAGAAAATAAATTGCAAAAACAAGAGAGAACTTTATTACTCTTGATCAATCAATCAACTTAGATGGTTAAATTGACAAATTGGTAAACATTGTATGCATTGATATATATATATATATATGTTTATATATATATATATATATATAAGATCATGGACCTATTACGGAAGGACATTCAACGTTATTCTTTCTTTGATCCAATGATATCCACCGCCTTCTGATTATGTGCATCTTAATGAGAACATTCAGCTGTTTTAACAATACGACTGCTCAAGCATTTTCGGTTACTAACAAAGGAGCAGTATCTCTCTCTTGGGTTTTGTCTTCCTGATTTTGTCAAGAAGGGTGTGAACATCTGGTTTGCCATTGACAACATTGATCTCTTGGAAGACACACCCACAGGGCAAGGAACCTTTCACGGGACAGTGGTAATCAACCAACAGGCTGTAGATGGAGAGCCAGTGAATCAACCACGTGTCATACCCGAGAAACTTTCTTCGCAAGGCCTTCTAGCATTTGAGATGAATGTGCTTCCAGAGCCAGACATCAGAACTAGCCCACTGAGATTTCAGGCCTACAAGAAGAGGAACCAAAATCCCATTTCTCAAGAATTCACTCATACCTGGGCTCTTGTGTACTACCTTACAACAGATGACAACGGAGAAATCATCCGAACTGAACCTCAGCTGCACGATGAAGAAGCCCAGCGCAGTGAAGAGATGCCAAGTGATGCAGAGTCTACAAATGATGAGGAAAATGAGCCTTCTAGCAAGAAGGAGGAAGCTGGGTCTTCAAAGGACAGAGAGGAAACAAACTCTGTCGTGATCATCAAAAAGAAATCAGATAAACTAGCAAAGAATGATGTTCTTCCAACATGGGCTGCAACTAGGTCCTTATTGTTGTCTCAATCCTCTCCCGCTAGCACGCCTACAAACACAGCGGTGGTTGCCCCATTATTCAAGACATCGCCAACTGATTATGGGACCCTCTATACTGTTCTTCGGTTATCCCAGGGAATATCTGCGACTGTTGTTGGCCCTCACAGAAAGACATTGATAACGCTAGATCTCGATCTTTACTCCCGAGCGTTGAAGATTCAGCAGTCGGTGGGAAACGCCAACTGGATCTTAAGAGCTGGAGCTCTCCACATTGCTTTCGCTGCCTTACATGCTCTTGGCAAAACCATCGATGGTAGCGGTCATGACACGTGTGCTATCGAATGTGGTGCGTACACCTCAGCATCTCTTTGCAGGATCTTTGGTGGTAAAGCTTATAAGCGTGGCCTTGAATTCCACATTACTGCAAGCCTTGCAATCATGATGTTGCGTTTTGATGCCATACTATCGGATCTTCCCAAGGGTCCAATTCGCATCCAGTGCAATTCTCTCAAAGAAAAACTTCATGAACATGATCCGGAGATGGTGGAGATCTATGAAGAAATCCAATCCTGGTACTCAAGCAATGTCAAACCGCTTGAAGAAGCTGAAGACCTTGACGAGTTTGCCCAGTTCTTGACCCGGTATCTTAACCAAGTGGAGAGTCTTCTACATCTCATTAGTTCATGTCGATCAGGGGACTGGGAGGGCTACTTGTCATCACTAAAAGACCTCACCAAGTACTTTTTGCTCGTGATCTCCTGAACTATGCTCGCCTGATGCCAGTCCATCTCGCTCAAATGAATGCCCTAGAATAGGATGATCCAGAAACATGGAATGCCCTCAAGTCTGGAGACTTTGTGGTGGCAAAGTCAGAGATACCCTTTTCTCTTCTCTTCACTGATCAGGCTCTAGAGCAAGAAATCAAGAAACTAAAGGGGAATGGTGGGATGGTTGGACTCACAAGAAATGAAGCCGCTCTGGATCGACTATAACTACCACACCTCACCTTGCTGCTCTGGTAAATCATTACCTCAATGACTTCCCAAAAGCTACTGGAGCTTCGGTGAGGAAGGAGCATCATCAGCTCTCAGGAGACATTGCAGTGAGGTCAAAGAAGAATGCTATGAAACTACGCCACCTAATCGAGCTGCAGGGCGGAGTCAATCCTTTCAAGGAGAAGACACAATTGAAGAGTCTGGTTTCATCGGCACTTGTGTCAAATGAGGCGAAAAGTGACATTCTCCACTTTGCAGAAAAGGGCCAGAAGCGCTTTGAGGAGTTTGTATCTGATCGTTTGCTTTCATCATCAACCCTCTCGGTGTGGGACAAAATGAAGAAACTGAAGCTGAAATCCTTTTCGAAATGGATGGAGAAAAGGAAAGTGCGTGTTGAAGACAAGGTCATCAAGTTGCGGGAGGAACGTGAATTGCTGGGAAGATTCCTTATCATCCAAGGCAGCCGCCCAAGCTTAGTTCCTAAACTTGCGGAAACAATAGGTGAATATGAAATGTCAGTGGTTCCCCGTTCACTATGTGCTGTCGATGGTTCTTTGTACATCCCAACAGACAAAGCAAGTCTGATGCATGCAGTTGGAGATGCAAAGGCAGAACCTCCCGATGCTGTAAAACAGCCTGATGTCGTGGAGGATAATCATATTCAACTTCCCCACAGGTTGAAATGATGCAGGAAGAGGTTCCAGTTACCGTAGAATATGAGATAACGCAGGTTCCTTCTGGAGCAGCCCAAAAACCTAACCTCTTGCATGATCTTCCTGTCAAGGTGCTGATAATTGACGTCATGGGTGTACTTCAAGGCATGAAAAAGACACTAGCTGCCATGCAAAATATGTCAGACCTGCAGAATGCATTCAACAGGCGCATCGAAGGGATGATGGCTAGCTATGATGAATGTCGAGTTGTGTTTGATCGATATATGGAAGAGTCATTAAAGAACAAGACTCGACAAAAGAGGGCAACTACATCAGTAGAATACGAGATACACCCAGAAATGAAGCTAACAATGTCCATCAAGGAGCTTCTATCTTCATCGTCAACCAAGCTAGTAGTTGTGTATGATATCTTCATCAAGGGACATGATTTGGAGGAGGCGCACACACATAAAGAGGCTGATACCCTGATTCATAATCGAGTCCTTGCCTCTACTGCTAGTGGTGCCTTGCAAGAAATTACTGTCTGGTCCCCTGACACTGATGTCCTCCTTCTTTTAATTCATCTAGTATCTTGTGGAAACAATGCAGTGCCCACTTCTCTACAATTTTCTACAGGCAAGGGTACAAACGAGAAATAGATGTGCTGGAGCGGGTTCAAGTCATTGGACATCAAAAATGTCAAGGCCTCCTTGGACTTCACAATTTTTCTGGTGCTGACTGGGGAGGAAGTTTGTTGGGATATCCAAGAAGACATGGATCAGTGCCTACTTAAAGTTTGATGATGATGATCCTGCCATTATCTGCAGGGTTCCATTCCAACTGAGCTTAGCAATGGAGAGCTTCCAACACAGGTGAAGGCACTAGAGCATTTCATATGTCGTTTTTTTACTGTTCATCAGGTCCAACAACCCTACCATCACTCAGATGGGAACTGTTCCGATCAAAGAACCTGGAAGGTGAGATGTTACCTCCAACTCGTGCCGCATTACTACCTCACATCCTCCGTGCTAATTACATCACGATGAGAGATAAATCATACAAGACTAACACCCAGTGCTTCCTCCTATCGAAGAGAATGGATGGTATTCAGATAATCGAGGATGACTTCCAGTCAAGTGTCTTGGGCTCCCTGCACCCTGCAAAGCAGGATGCAAGGGACGGTGTAGCTGCTCCAACAACGATTTGCCCTGCACTCCTCTCTGTAAATGCTATAGTGGAGACTGTGAAAACCGGACAAGGGAGGATGCTCCAGATAGTGACAGCGATTGACTTTTACTGGAAGTCTGATGAACTTTCCTGTTGTCATGGTAACCATGAAGTAGGTGGTTACCCCTTTCCCGATTTTATTTTATGTTTTGTTTATAACTGGAAAATGTTTCCAAATAATTCTTTGATTTAGATCAAGATTGTGTCATGTACAAGTATTTCGGACCAAAATAGCTCAACTTGTTTCTGTTATTTTTTTTTCTTCGGGGCGGGGGGGGGGGGGGGGGGACCATATCAACAAAACAAAATGCACATTTTCGTATTATTCTGCATTTGAAAAAAATATTACATATATAATTTGTCAACTTTCTGATTGACTGATGCAATTACAGTGCCTAGAAGTTGATATTTGAGAATTTTGTTATATTATCATCTGAAGGTGTTTGGCGCCATCTGGTGTTTAAGTAAGTTATTCATTTGATAGAATACTAAAATAGGGTTGATTTTTTATATTAACAGCCTAAAATAACAGTGTTAATGACATGTGATATGTTTCATATTATTCCACTCTGTAATAATACACAATAATGCCATTTCCACTTATTATTTCAAAATTCTAGCTCAAAAGAATGAAGAAGGGCACATTTTTAGGAAATATTTCCCAGTTTTTCACAATTTTTCGCAAATTGCGCCCCCATAACGTCAAAGTGAAAAAGTTTTATGACACAATATCATTAAAAATGAATCCTTATATACCTCAAAAAACTTCACAGTGAAATTGGCGAAAAAATATATGAATTTAGGGTGGAAGACACCAAATTTCCCTATTGCGCTTTATATATGCAATTTTGGCGCCCAAAATGGACCCCCCAGGAAGTGAAGGAGGGGTCTGAAAATTTGAACCCCATCATTTTTGGCCAATTAGGACCCTTTTGAAGCCAAAACAGCAAAAAATTCAATTTTGGCAAAAAAATCCTACGGGATTACATACCATACCGCACTATGAGCAGAACTTTGCGTGCATTGTACTGATATGATGTACAGTTGTACATTGTACGTCTCGTTCCAGTACAGACAGATGCATGTATTTATAATCTTGTTCATGTATCTCTGGAACTTGTATACTACATGTACATGTGCATGTAGGCTCCATGTTTTTTTTTTTTTTTGTGTTGAAACCTGTTAGAAGTTAAAATTAAATTCTTTCTTCACAAACAGTGGACAAATTTATGTTCTACATGTATGTTCAGCTTCAGCATTTGCTTGATCTTTGAAGGACATTTGTTAAATCTTTCCTTAAATCTGATTGTTTAAAACAACAGAGAAGTACATGTATCCAAGTTTCTTAGGAATGTATGTCGATTAGAGAGATTGAAAAAGGGAAGAGAAAATATTGCTGCTACTTTATGGATGCCTGTGAAAGACCCCTGACATTTGAGCGCTAGCGACTTATGTCTTTTTATGGGTTTTGCCATTAGAGATTAGAATTAGATCATCTTGTTTGTGACTGGATCTATATTTGGGAGTATTGGTATGATGCATAGTTGGGAATAATATCTTCATTAAGGATGTGCATGCACCTTGATGTGAAAGGGAAGAAAAGTAAACTATATATTAGGTTCAAGTTCATATACCTGTACGTCCTATAAACCTAACATAAATTTGTGCAAGAAACTTTCAAAAGCAAAAACTGTCAACTACAATGACATGTCTGACTCTTTGAACAAGTGCTAACTGATGTAGTTGGACACATAAACATTTCAAAATATATTACTGAGAATGGGAATAGTACAATTGCGCTGATCGGTTGTTACATGTATACAATGAAGATGTTGACAGTATCAAAATATCATTTCTTATGAAAACCTAGTTCATTCACGTTTTATTAACATTTAGAACTCTGTGTACTTTAAACCTTGACTGAAAATATGATTACCTGGTAGTTGTTTCACTGATCAGGTCAAATCATGTTTGCAATCAAATTGCATTATTATATTAGTGTAAGGGATATCTCTGGAGATACTTGAGTAAAAATTTAAGATGGCACTGTGCTTGGTTAAATTAAATGGACACTATATTTACTCCACTGCCTCTATTGTTAGTGTTTGTAATAAATCTGATTCCTAATTTTACTAATTTGTCATGATTTATGATCTGTTTACTCTATGTGTAAGATATATTTCCTAGTGACATTTCCATACTATGTGCAACTTGGCGTACAGTGTTTGAGCCGGTTGTATTGTATGTTTAGATCTTCACACTCACTGCTTTGCAGATTTAGCCGGCTAAAAATTGGTGTATTTGTATGATGGGCCTACCTTTTCTTTTTACAGGTTGACTTTCACTTTACTCGTACATGTACAAATGAATAATGGAAGTGAAGTTCTGTTTAATATGTCACATATATATGAGGTAGCCATTTTAATTTTTACTGTAAAGTTACATACATGTACATGTACATTTACAAGGTACAGTGTACATGTAAATGGACATTGTGGGGAAGCTCATCAATAAATACACACACAGACACAGAAATAAAGTTAATTTTGACAGGGTTCATGCTGTCAATCACTGCGGGACATTCCCTTATCAAGTTAGATTCATAAATTTTGTAGCATTTAATTTATCAAAAGCAAAGTAGGATGTCGCTGACAGAAATAGGGATCAATCAGCCTTGTAGAAGTGATGATCTAAAGGCCTTGATCAAGTCTTGATGGCAGAAAGCTGGTGGGCAATCTTGTCAAAGCCTAGATGTGCATTTTTGGCAAGACCTAAATCCACCTTTTTTAGACTTTAGTTCATAAATTGCAAGATATAAATCATGGTACTGTAGTGCAGTGAAATCTTGTTTCTTGAGTAGAGTAATTCAAGGTGAAAATGATCTAGGCAAATACTACGGTAATTGGCTATTTTCCTAATGTTAAATGCATACGTTGTTATTAAAGTGCCTTGAATATTACAAATTATTTCATTCACCTGTGACCAACAATATTGTCACAAAACAAATTTTGCTTGGTAGGACAGTCCATTTTTGTCTGACCTAGAAACAACTAATGTATGCAATGTGAATTCTGAATGTAATAATGTAACAGGTGAATATAATAGCTTTTCCTTAAGTAAATGTGTACCGGTACATATATACAGTACATGTAAATTAGAATACATTTTGAAAACAGTCTTACTTTATCAATAAACCTGTTTACATTTTGTTTGCATACCATACATGTACTTTTTATAACAAAAGTTTCCTTTGACATCTGAAAAGCATGATAAGCAGAGGCCTGCATTACATTGTACATAACAAAACTTAGTGTACATGTATGTATGCAATGTGAATTCCATCCATAGAGAATTTGAAATGTCATTATGCATAGCAGGTGAATCAAATAGTTGGTATCCAGGGCTGTGGAAGAGACACACACATGGAAATACATTAATACATAGGTCTATAACTTCTTGGTCTATTCCTGCCAACTTTTACACTTCCGGTACCATGTCCATAGTATAAAGATGTCTTCCAAATAAATAGGGTTTAATATATGTAGTTATTAGTTAACATTCCTGCATTGCTGTAACATTTTAAAATATTTTGTTCTCCTTTGATTTATTTGAAATTCTCTTCTTAATTTTTCCTTGGACTTGTGTTGTTTGTCTACTAATATAGTTTTTGTTCTATTCTCCACACCCCAATCAAAGGTAATATCAGTTTGACACCACAAGTATTATATTCATGTTTATCACCTCGGCTCAAGGGATTTCTGACTTTGATGTATAGGTGTTCTCTCTCTCTCTCTCTCTCTCTCTTCACAGATGCTTGGACTTGTTTTATTGGTCTGCTAATATTGCCTCTGCTCCACTAAACAAAGCCCAGACATTGCTATAAATGTATCATTTTAACACCAGAAGCATGTCTGACTATGATCGATGTCTCTATATTGTCTTATTTCTCACAGATGCTACCCCCGGTGAGCGAGAGGATCTCTTCTCCAAGAAGTTGCTGCAATGCTGCGTAGTCTTTGACTTCATCTCAGACCCTCTGAGCGATCTCAAATGGAAGGAGGTGAAGAGGGCCGCTCTCAATGAACTGGTGGAGTACGTCACACATCAGAGGGGGATCATCACGGAAGCCATCTACCCCGAGGCCGTCCAAATGGTGAGTGGCATACATGCATGCATTGAGGACCCATTCAGACTTTAGGCAGTAAACCAGCCTTTTTTTTTTTTTAATGCCAGGAATTTTGGTTATGTTGAAGTAAATGACAAGAGGCAATATTTTTAGAGGTAAGAAAACATAGCTACAAACAACACAAGTCCCTATCCATACTCGTTTATCGGCTTATTGATATCCTAAAAAAAAAAAAAAAATGAGGTGCACAAATATTATCTCATGTTATTTGCCATGACATGTTTTAAAGCAGTTCACACGGGTGTGAATGAGACTTCAGAACCTATAGATAAAAGGTTGTGAAGGCCTGCAGTCAAATGGCATTAGACGGTTGACCATTTGGGACATTGCACATCTCCTTAAGCACCTGGTGCATCGGCCAATATCAATTCCAATATTCTGCATTATTAATCGCGGCAGATGAATCATATGATACACAGAAAAATAGGCTATTTGACATTTCCTATTTTGCATACTATACGTGATAAGACAATCAATATATTTATGTTAGTCATCCTGAAGGATGATCTTAACATATCAATGAATTTTCCATGGGGGCCGGTTGAATGCCCTTCTCAAACAGCAAACTGGGTAGGTCCAAGTGGTAGTGAGCAAGGGAAGGAAAAACCTTGTTTACTAAATGGCAAATGTATTGAAACCATATTTGATCCGATTGATAATCTGCTATTAAGTGTTGTGAAATTGCTTCTTGTGTGATAGAATGCAGTTGACGAAATGAGGATTGGTTCAAATGCTGCACACAATTATCAGTGTGATTAGCCAGATTTAGTTATGTCATGTCTCCAAATAGAGAGTTCATAGGGGATTACTTCTATTTCATACATTTGCAAATGAGTACAGTTTCAAGTGGAAAAAATACATGGAAGCAGTGAGCGGTTTATGCCTGGTAAAAATTTATATAATACTTAAATATTACTGTGAGAAAATTGCAATTATACAATGTTAAATCCTAAGAGTTCCCGCAAACAATGGAATCATACTTTGGCTGATGTAATAAAAAAAATGCAAACAAACAAATATAAAAGCCAAGGTAATGTGTTATTCTGCATTTTTTATTTTTTTTTATGAATTGAATCTTGTACACTGTACATTTCAATTCACCTGTTGTTCTAGGCTTATGCTATTAGTTTCCACACTTCTGGAAATTGAATATTGTTATTGCATGGAACCACACCAAAAATAGCTTGCCAGGTGTACATGTACACCACTAACACTAATATGGAAAATCCACCCCCAATGTTATGAGTTGAAGTATGTCCAAGAGGACCTTTGAGAAACCATGAAAACGAGGAGAGCGAGAGAGAGAGCTCTTGAAGAATGTCTAGAGAGAGATGGATGCTTATCTCGATCGACGAGGAGCATCTAGAGAGAGAGTCTGATGGTAATCTCCTTTCTTCTTCTTCCTGCAGTTTGCAATCAACATGTTCCGAACGTTGCCACCCCCTTCCAATCCCCACGGTGCTGAGTTTGACCCGGAAGAAGATGAACCAACGTTAGAAGCAGCTTGGCCTCATTTACAGGTAGGTCATCCTCTCTCACTATCTTTTATGGTATCGATGATTCTCAATTTGCCACGTTTTTAAAGGCGTATTGCAGATAGTGTTGATGACAATATTCTAACTACAATTGTAATATATTTTTTTTACAGATGTATTACTTCTGTAATTTATGTGTTTATACAATGTATTTTCTTGTACAAATATATTATGCTAATTTGGTTTACAGCATTATAACCAAACTGATGATAATTTTTTTCACTGAGACTAGGTATAGTGGGGCAGTTGTTTATCTATCTGCAGGTTTGTAATTTCAAAGGTTCATAATCATGGAATAATGAGCCCTGTTATATTTTCAGGATTACGTGCCTTATATTTTCAAAATTATGAACCCTATTTCATTATCAGAATGACAATTTTTTTAGATAATGAACCTATAGAGCAATGAACCTTTTGAACAATGTACATTTCGGAATTACAAACCTTCAGAAAAATGGAATGTAATTATAGGGTTTACCACTTGAGCAGTAAGATAGAGTTTTAGTCACTTGGTGAGAAACAGATCCATCTAGCTAGATCTAGTACTACTCTTACATCTCAATAGGAGAGATGCTGCCTGTGTGAATAATTTATTTCATTTGGCATCTTAGGCATTAAGAAAGAACTCTGGAATCGTCTTCTCCCATCACAATTGTTGACTTCTGTCCTTTATATGACGGTTTGGTATCATTTCCCTTCCTTAATCTTCTATTGGAATGCATCAGTACACTTCATTAGCCGAGGCTTCATATTAAGCCTGTCTAGAATAGATAGCCTCTGTTTCAGGGATAGAAGAAGCGTTTCCTACGTCTCTCCAATATTCTGAGGGATTCAGACTAGGCTCAGTTGATTCCTGCTGAATTAAGAGTAGTTTTGCAAAACAAACCCTTTTATTTAAAACTGCCTACATGTATGTGCAATTGGTAATGTGGAGTAGAAATGACAGACAAATCCTATATTTCATTTTATTTTGATAACAGTAATTCTGAAAGAATACTATACCAAGATTTTAATTTTAATTTTAATCCCCAGTAATTCAGTAATTTAAGGAGCGGTTTACCTCATGTTGACATACTGTACTTCTTCTTTTTCCATTTTGCAGTTGAATGAATGAAAACAAAATTACAAAATCAATTTCTGTTTCATTCAGAATTGATTTATTATGATATAATGTGTTATTAATAGACTAAGGGTTAACTTTTTCCATGTTGATGAACATTTCTGAAGAATCAAGCCTGAGTCATGTCGGGATTTTCATAAACCGGGTCCCGACGGCCTTGCACCGATCGGGACCCGGTGTCCCGAAATCAGCTCGCAGGATTTGTCACTTGCCTCTATAAAAAGCGCATATATCATCAGTATGTCCCTTAAAAGTGACCTTTTTTATCAGTCAAATAAATCAACACATGCATACCTCGGCACAGATCAGTATATTCTTCCATTTGACATTATTTTTTATCCATGATTGGCGATGTTTAGTGCCATTATCGTGCCTCTAAAAGTAAAAAAAACTGGAGCAAAAATAGAAAGACAACGATCGAGCCGCCATTTTGATTCATGCAGGTTGAATAAATCGGGTCAAAAAACATTATGTTTGAATAATAAAACGGCTTTCTAAAAAGTACTCCTTTACAACATACCGATCAAATAATTTTTAAAAACAAAATAGATATTTTTTCTTTGATTTTGAACACCGCATGCTTCTTTTAAAAGCTGAAAATTACTTGGTAATCACAAGAAGTTTCGATACGGATAGCTGTTGCAAGGCAAGTTCAGACTAGTCTCGGAAAAATGCACAGTGCTCCTAATTGTTAGCTGTAATGCGTGCCAGAACGAACCCAAACAAAGACGTGATCGTAACGAGAAAAAAATCATTAAAAACTACGAGAGCACACATGGAAAGACAACTACTGCTCAAAATTACGATAATCAGATAAATAACTTGGACAAAGAATTCAATAATCGCCCAAGAAATGCCAAAGAAATTGTGATAATCGAGGAGTAACTGGGTACATTTTTATCGCAAGGGGCTTGCTGCAAATACTCGAATCCTTTGTTATACTGCTTTTTACCGTAGAGGGCGTTATTTGGTTTCTAGCCTCGTGTTAGAACACGAGGCTAGAAACCAAATAACGTGTAATTCGGACATATCAGCAGGCCCATTCCGATAATGATTGTACCTATAGTAACTCCTTAAATATCACTATTTCTGTGGCTTTTCTCGGACAACTATTGTATTATTCCTCCAAGTTATGTATCTGCTTACGATAATTTTGAGTAGTTGTCTTTCCAATAATTGTGCTCTCGTAGTTTTTAATGATTTTTTCTCGTTACGATCACGTCTTTGTTTGGGTTCGTTCTGGCACGCATTACAGCTTACTACGAGGAGCACTGCGCATTTTTCCGAGACTAGTCTGAACTTGCCTTGCAACAACTATCCGTATCGAAACTTCTTGTGATTACCAAGTAATTTTCAGCTTTTAAAAGAAGCAGGCGGTGTTCAAAATCAAAGAAATAATATCCATTTTGTCTTTTAAAAATTATTCGATCGGTATGTTGTAAAGAAGTACTTTTTAGAAAGCCGTTTTATTATTCAAACATTAATGTTTCTTTCAACCTGATTTATTAATCCTGCCGAGAGACCCGGCCAGTACAGTAGCTAGCTAGCAGCTGGCAACAACAACCCCATGGGGCGAACTGCTTTAATTTGCAACCCATATTTATATCAGCAGTTCGGATTGATTCAGGATGAGCTAGAATATGATTGGTAACAATTAAATACTTAATAAGTTTCAAGGTGGAATGATTTTAGTGGTGTGCAAAACTGCAATTTCTTTAATACATATTTCATTATTTTTTTCGGAGCGTCGGTTCTCAAAAAACGAAACCGGGACCCGACGGCAACGGTCGGGTCCCGGTGTGATCGACCGTACCGACTCAAGCCTAGAATCAAGTGTGTGTTCCAGTAATTCACATTTCAAATCCTTTCAATTTGAGGCTGAAGGGAGACGATTAAAGATTGTCTCGTATGAGTCTGTTAAAAGACTAATTACAAGATGGAGGAAGGCAGTGGTAATTCTTGATAGCATTATGTGCAAATAATCTCTTCCAAGGCAATATCAGGAAGGATGCTTCTTTAATTTGTTTTTTTTTGAAAACGTGAAGTCCAATAGGGGGCCGAGTCAATGCCTGCGGCTACAGATTTACAAGAATCAAGTTATTGTTTTCATTTACAATTTGAGGCTCCTGGTTACAGTTGTGCATTTGTAGAAGATAGCAAGAATCTGCATTAAGGAATAAACGTACATGACATCACTTGACATCTCAATACAAAATTTCTTTGATAGCTTAACTCCGAATTTGTTTCTCAGAAAATGACCATTTCTAAGTGTATTGAGTTGTGGAGCCATAAAAGCTCTGTGGTTGAGCATGCAGTAATATTTTATGTTCAAATTAACTGCAAATGACCAGTGCCAATATAAATGGCAGACACTCAATGAAAGACAATGTTCTAAAACAAATATGCAGGTAGGTTGATTTATGGTATACGGAGGTCATGAATATTAGGTAATGTCAGTGAACCTACATGTAGCATCTGATATAATGCTGTCTCTACCTAATTTCTGTTATCGGGTTTGTTTATATTAGTTCTTGTCTGTGTTTGTCATTCCAATTTCAATATCTTCTTCGTACAGGCCTCATAAATAGCTATATTTTTAACTAGTTCCTTCCTCCCATCTTTCTTACTGGTCTGCAAACCTTGCACAGGCTATCATAGTAATGCATTCACAATCTCATGTAGATTTTGGAGACAGCAATTAATTCAGCAATCTCAGAAGCTTGTCCAAATGTTTGCCCAACATAGCAACAGTGCACAAATCAAATCCATATGTCGATCTTTAATCCAAAATGTGTACCTGTCTTCATGCACATATCTATACACGAAAACAGAATGAAGGCTAACAGGCTTAAAGTGGAATTGATTTGATGAATTTAATTTTTCACGCCATCTCCATGTCTCCATATTTTATTTAATTAAAATTGATAATAAGTGCAATAAAGCATTCATGTGAGATGTCTCTTTGAGTCAAATTAAAATTATCTATCAAGGGCAGCTGAGTGAAATGATTCATTCCTGCATGAAGGTTGGTTAGCAGAGATAAAACATTCAGCACTTCTTTTCTTTCTTTCTTCAACATCAGGGTATCAGTTTGTACATAAACATATCACATTGAATGAATGATTAAAGAAAAGATTTGAAGAAAATTTCATCCAAAACTTTATAATCCTAGTTCACTCACATTTAACTCATTATAACAAACAGTAAAGGATACATTTCACTCTAAAAGCATCCCCCTCCCCCGCTCCCTCCCCCAAAATATAGTTCATAAATTTCAGTACCAGTATTTATTAACCCTCAATTGTGTTTACGAAACATACCCAAAGATTGTTATTTTTGCAAGAAATCGTTGATACCCAGGGTGTCTTTGTAGATTAACTGGAGATACAGTATTATACAATTAAACTACTTCCAATAAAAATAGAAAATAGATATGTACTATTTGTAGTTTTAATAGAATATTTTAATGGAATGGATACATCGTCGGGCGGGTGGCAGAAGCGCGCGAGCTACTCAAAAATACTTTTCGAATTATTCTCTTGTAAAGATTTGTTTTATATTTAAACTGCTTTCCGTCCCGAAAATTGGTTTAAAACTTAAAAGACTAATAGAAATGCTATAGTACAACACGGTCACAATAAAAGTTTGAGGTGATTTAGTGCTAACACCCTTCTGCTAAACGCTTCATTTTTTACCTGGCATTTGAGCTAACGCCCTTCTGCCACCCGATAAACGACATTTAGAAGAAGGTTGATTCTTTAAGTAGTGTACTAGTAAGAGAACTACATGTAGGGGTCTATATTTGGTGGAGAAACCTCCTACTGTACAATGTAATGTCAGGTCAACGTGGATGCCCTGTCACTGATATCCTGTTATTGACAGTTACTATCCATTAGGATTACCTGTCAAAAAAAACCTGGAGCTACCTTAAAATAGCTCTTTGATGTGAATCTGATCAGCGAACGTGCCACTGTTTACTCAGTTGAGTCCATACGCTCATTACTAGCTCAAGCTAGCTTAAATCCACTGCCCGTTTACTTGGATGTACATCATATTTTTGACACCCTCACACAATACCATTTTGTTATCTTTAGAAGGAAATTGATCAATTGCATGAGCAAATGCTTTGCATAGATTATAATTTCCTTGTTTCCTTTGAATTGGTAGGAACTTGATTCTGTTCGTGTGATCAAAATTGTATCAGCAACATCATTACAAAGATTATTTAGAGTTCAATTTTGTTAATTCCATTCAGAGTTCCAGGTTATAAAATTTAAACAAAATTGAAATGGTGCTTTGATTTTAGCGAGTATAAAAGGTTCTGCTAAACGACAAAACTTATTTCCTTTTGTTATTTCCATGCCTTTGAAACAGAATTTCCAGCAATCTGATATGTACAGTCTCTTTTCTAACAAATCTTTATTCTAAGTATATGTGGCAATATTTCAGAGTACGTGGTTTAATACAGGCATTAAAGATCAAATTTTATATGTCAAGATTCTTTATTCCTTTACAGGAAAGCCATATTAAGTTGATTAACCTTTGATGACTGGTTCAGAATGATATGTTTTTCCTTTTAGATGGCACTTTAGAATGTGTTAACACCAGTTTTTCATAACTGTTAATTACTTTTACTTTAAGATTAAACACAGAAATTTAGACCTAAATTGCACTATCAGATGTAAGACCAACTTCTTAACTGATGGTCTTAAACAATCCTGTGTCCAGTGAATATCTCCGGCTTGGTGTCCACAGGAACAAAATACATTTTCCTGTGCAAGGAAACACGCAGCAATTGATTTGGTCATGAAGGGATCGAGGCCGTAACAGTTTTCACCGAAATCTGATGCATCAGAGAAAATTGATTGTAACACTCGAGGGAGATCTTGGAAGAAAAAAGATTTGCGTAGAGTCCATGTGCATGCGAGTGAAAGTTCACGGAAGATTACCCGGCTTCTGCCCTTTCATCCCAGTTTCTCATCTCTCTGTCTCTTACATATTCTGTCTTGAGCGCTCTCTATCAACTCTTCTTCTCTTTCCTCCATGTGCTATCAATCTTTCAGTTTTCTCCAAACTCTCTTTAACATTCTTTCCTTCTCTCCACCACACACTCTTTCTCTTCACACTTCATTTTCCCTTCAGACACTCTGTCAGTTTTCTATTTCCCTTACTTTCTTTCACATTCCCCCCCCCTCATTTTCTTGTACACTTTCTTTCTTTCCTTCTCTCCCTCTCTTTTCTGCTTTATTAATTTTCTCTTTCTGTACACCACTTCCTCTTTTCCAGTCACTTTTTTTCGATAGTCCCCTATTATGTTTCTCTTCACAATATTCCAACAATATATTAAACCACTCCCCCCCCCCCCCCCCAAAAAAAAAATAGATGAAAAAATTGTGAGTAACAATTTTGAAAGCATATTCTTTAAAAAGAGTGCTTTTGCTTTGAGTATGACTTCGGGGGGGGGGGGGGGGGGGGGGGGGGTGGCTGGTATGTATTAACTGTGTTTCTTCAGCAATTGGAATTTTCAACTATTCTTTACAATATCAATTTAAGTAACCTTTTCCTTTTATCTGTTTCTTTTTGACAGCTTGTGTATGAATACTTTTTGCGGTTTCTAGAGTCACCAGATTTTCAACCCAACGTAGCCAAGAAGTACATCGATCAGAAATTTGTTCTGGCGGTAAGTGAAACGAGTACCAGTAGGCAGTATCCATGAAATCATTTATGAAGTGTTTTAAGTACATTTGTTTGTAAATGTCTGATCAATAGTTATTGTGGTAGTAAAAACATCTAAGATAACCACAAACATGTACAATTTCTCCTCTTTTGAAATGTTATTTACTATTCAAATTACTCCTCTTATTCATTATGACAGACAAGATCTTGTTTATATTGATAGACACACCTACAAGAACATGTTTAATATTCTAAGAAGGCAGGCAATAGGAAACATTTCTTGGAATATATCAAAATGGTTGTCCTTAATAACTTTTAATGAGTTTTGGAAAATCATTTTGAAGAAAGGGAAATGTGGTATTCACAAGCAAGGTTTAATAGAATTCATAAAATATTTAGTTAATGATTTCTTTTACAACCCTTTAAGCACATTATTTGTACATAGTTTATGGATTCATTTGGACTAAGGCTTTGGCAGTACATGTACTTCAAATGTCTTTGAATTATCAACTTCAACATACAGAGAATGCTTTAAAGTGCATGTAGTGAGTCTGTCTTTACACTCGAACCAGACATCTTCCTCATTACTGCAGTACAGCAATATCTTCTCAATTGAATTTCCCCTTGTCATTTTTGTTTTGAGGTTTCCTTTATTCCAAGGAACCAATTATGTGCAAATAAGTCTGACAAATCATGCAAATGTACCTCACTGTTCACATTCAACACGTACTCTCCTTTGTTACCATGGAAACGATATTTGTTTGATAAAAATATACTTTGACAGAGTTGTTTGTGCCTTTTGTCATTTAGCGGCATCCATTATTATTGCCAAACTTAATGAGGTAGATTTTTGTAAAGGAAAATGAGTTGTATTGGAGACAGGCATGATAAGATCATAAGTGAATACATGTACCTGATTGAATCTTCCAGGTGGAAATTAGCTTTAGGTTTCAAATAAAGTTACTTATTTAGCATACGTTGACATGTTGAAGTACCAAGATATTTTTCTATTCTTGTTTCATGAGGAATCAATTTAAGCTGTCATGTACCTTTTATAATGCAGCATTGAATGTAATCGTTCACAGAAGGCAAAACGTGAGAAGGTGGTTCAAGTCTGCTTTGTGCATCCAAAAAGTTTACTCAAATTTGGTAGCTTTGTGTCAAAATTGTTTATCACCTTTGACTTTGGAATGTACACACAGGTGTAGGCCTATGTACATTGTATGTCATAGTAAAGAGGGACTACAATTCTGTAAAATGATACCTCATTCAATATTCATAAAGTTGCTTCCATGGATGACTGAGCACCAGGGTTTTCAAGAAGAGTCATACAAATTCCTTGTATCAAGTTCAGGCTTGCAAATAATGTGGCTCAAATCCATCTACATGTATGCATGTCCTGTATACTTTTATTCTTGTTATCTTTGTAATTTTTAATTAAAAAATAATTTTTTTCAGTGGTCTTCTTTAAAATAAAATCAGCAGGAACTCCAACATATACTTAATTAGCACTAGATCTGAAAACTTGGGAGGACTCTCTGAAGTAGAAAGTAATATTTTTTACACTAGTCTTGTGACATAAAAATATACTGGTACATGAAGACCCTGAACTTTACTAGCTATTGAGAATTCTGAATAAAATAAAACATGAGTTATAAGCAACAGGAATAACTGATATATACATGTACATCCGACGGCTAAAGGTCTTCTACATGTATCTTAGGATCCAACAAATCATAGTAGTTTTTTTCCACAGAGGGGCCTTATACAGTGTATCTATGGTTTGTGGTGAATTTGGCCTCGGTTTTGTTAACAGTGTGGAATTCAGAATTTAAGGCTCATATGTTCAGGTCCCTATATGTAAGCCTAGTAATCGCAAAGAAATTTTAAAAAGGGTGATATCAGAAAGAAATTAAAGATCCTTCATGTGCATCAAGTGCTGCACGAAATGCTATAGCCTGCCACATTGTCAGCTTTACAGTACATTGTAAGTCCTGGGCCCCGTCTTACAACGAGTTACGATTGATCCAAATCAATCGCAAGTCCTCCAATCAGTCGCAAGTTTGCAGTCTCCTATCTCTTAAGTATATAGCTGCGATTGATATCAATCGCAAATAAGTTGTGATTGATATCAACTCTTTGTAAGACGGGGCCCATACTTCACATGTACATGTACACTGTCCAAAACCAACCCATCCTTTCATCATTAGGAGTGGGCCATGGGTAGTTTACCAACACATATATCCTCTAAAAATGAAATCTTAAACATGTAGTTTCTGTTTAAACAAGTGTTTTTTGTTGTTGTTATCATAGAGCAAGGATTTAATTTAACCAGTGTTAAATGAGGAGTCTCGTAAGACCATTCAATTTATTGCCTACGTTCAAACCAAAGGGAAGTCTTTACAACTTAGGGTTCCAAACGGCTTTCTATAGATCCTCAATCAATAAGGCATTCTCGTAGATGAAGTCGTTTAACCCTGAGATCAATACAGCCCCAGAATTAGAAAGCAATTGAGAGATGGGAGTTGCCTATTACAATTAAGTTAGTGGTAAAGGGATCCATAGGTATCTTCATGTATCATTGTATAGTCAACATGATAATAATGTATAGCCTCATTAGCCTGGGGGTATGTAGGTTTATCTGTATGAAAGTAATTGAAATGAAATGTACATTTCTTTGCCTTTGATTAAAATCAAGCAAACAGAATGGGTGATGTTTATCACCCTTTTGAGTTAAAACTCACATTAGACTTTACCAAATGTATTGTGCACTTGTTAGGTGTTAAATTATAGACCTCTCCAGAATTTTGAAGTTCCCAGTTCTTCTCAGTTCAGTGAAAATTCTATTTTGGTGTAAAGTACATGTAGTTGTAGTTAAATGCAAGGGAAACCATTTATTCTCTAGACTTCACTGTCAGATATTATTGAGTGACTGACTGCCTTTTTTGAATTTGTTATTTTAAAATTAGCTGTAAAGGGTACAATATCAAAGGCCTGCTTCTTATAATGAACAAAATTAAACTTATCGAGTCTTTACTCTGCATAAAACGTATGAATATGCGGTACAAAGGTCTGAAAATCAGACTACCTTCTAGGCATATTTTTCGCAAAGTGTTTTGAAAATTCCTAACA
Organism: Strongylocentrotus droebachiensis; assembly: GCA_035222895.1. NCBI lineage: Eukaryota > Metazoa > Echinodermata > Echinoidea > Camarodonta > Strongylocentrotidae > Strongylocentrotus > Strongylocentrotus droebachiensis. The sequence goes on along the minus strand of JAVYIG010002497.1, from coordinate 83,523 downwards.
CTCAATATAATTCCACATACATGTAGAGGCAATTAATAGTTCCAATCTTTAAATTTCAGTTGGTATTATCTCTTGTTTACCATACAATGTATATAGATTTACAAAATCTTATATTTTCAGCCTCCAAAAGGGACAGACTACCTTTAATGGGGTAATTTCTAAATCAACATTATACAATAATTCTAATGAAGAGACTTTTTAAATGATGGATACGTAATGCTACATGTACATTAAAATAATTAACAATGAAAGAGTTCCATATCTTTTTATATAGGATATGATAGAGATATTTTGAACTCTCTCCCTCCCTTTAAGGGTAGATGGAGAGCCTCACAGCCAGCTCTGCTCAATCAGCAGATTACAATCTTGAGGTGAAATTCAGGGTTGCTGGGCAAGATGGGTCGCCATGGCGATAAATTAATGTGATCGTCATCCGTCCTTTGATGTTGTTGAGTAACTTCTTGGGAGCAGGGTATAGATGTATGTTTGGTGTAAATGTCAGGATGACCATGAGCCTTTCATGCAAGAGGTTTCATCCTCAATTTGCTGTTTACATTTTATGTGAACATGTTACATATTGCTTGATTACACTGAGAGGGCAAGGTGTTATGTGTTCTGACATTTATTTGACAAAATAGCTGACAAAAAGCCTGACATTGATGAAATTCAATTTGCTTCATATTATTATGTGATATATAAAATATTAATGAACATGATGTTGAATATTCAACCTAAAAGCATGGTTTTCACCTTCCTTTTTCCCTCCATGTACATACATGTATCATTTTGGCAAATCTCAGATGGAGAAATCTTGGTAAAATTGTATTCTAATGTAGATATTTATAATGATAAAAGTAAATTATACTGGGACTTGGGGTACTTCAGGGCTACTTTCACTCCAGTATAAATGGGGCTATGAGATATCTAATAGGTTGATAATTAAATAGTATAGAGAGAGATAAAAGAGAGAGAGAGAAAGAAAGAGAGAGAAAGAGACAGAGAGAGAAAAAAAAGAAGAGAGTCTAGAGAAAAAATCAAACAAACAATTTAAGATTTCATCTTGAGGCCTGTATTGAAAATTAACATTATTTCAGACTCAACTTCTGTGATTGATTTATTTTATGTGAGTACATGTAGGTTGGCTAGTTGACCCGCAAGTCATTTTAACTTCTGTTTCGAGAGCACAATTTGTGTCTTGAACTTTGTCCATTTCCGTTATCTGCATAGAAGCCCAACCATACAGAATAAGAATGATAAGTCCCCTTCAAATACAAGAGAAGACATTCAAACACATGAATACTGCATAATTGCCATTTGCTTGTAGGAATTCCAAGTACTACAGACATGTATATTTTGTAGATAATCAATGCAAATGAAACTTTTATTTGAATGACAGCATTAATGCATTGCAAGGCCTCTTTCTAAGGGTGACACTCTTCTTCTTATGATTATGATATTGTTTCAGTTCTGAACAGGAAATAATATTTATTGAGAAGAAACTGTAGCTTCTGAAATGTACATACAGTATGCACATATATGTACATGTACACATACATATACATTGTAGACATGTAGGTCTTCATGTACCGGTACATTTATTTGTATGGTATGCCCCGCTCTCTAAAAATTTGCCGTGAACCACTCTTCATCATTTTGATGGTTCCAATACAAATAGGACTGTAAAATCCATGTTTAAAAAACAAAATACTGGTAGAAACGTTTCCTATTTTTTAAAGGAATGTTCCTGCTTTGAGTCTCAATGGAAATTTAATTTATTTGTTATTAATAGTAAAACCAATGGAGAGGGTCTGGCTTGGTACTTAACAAGTATTTTCAAATGTATGCCCGAGCACTCTTTCATTTTATATTTTCATTGTTTTACAGTTATGAAATTTCAATGTACAGTGTAACTTCATTATAAAATAATTTGTTGCTGATTTGATGGTTTGAAACAAAGTTAGCCCCATCCTTTATTCACTATATCCAACTTTTACACCACATTACAATCTGAGAATTGAAAGAGCACTTTTGAGTTATTTATGATTAAATGTCAGGATTTTTTTCTTAAGATACTGTTTGTCGTGGATGTCTAAAGACATAGCAAACTCTTATTTATTAAGTCAGAGCTTGTGTAACCACTGACATTTCATTTAATGAGTAATTACGTGTTATGGTGGTTATCTTATGCATAATTGCAAGCGATAAATGTCTTCACAGCTTGAAGAATAGGGAACTGCTATCATGTGGGTGGATTTTTAATGAGAATGTGATGTTCATGTACATGTACATTACATGTATGTATCATTAGAGTATAACCACCAAGCATGCTAATGGAAATACAATCCTTTTTATGGCGTCGTAAAAAAAATGTGTACATTTTTATTGTTTAACCAACGCCAAGATTCTGCCTTGTGGAAAGTGGGTACCGGTACCTTGTCATAAATACTAATTTACATTTTCTGTAGAAAGAAATGTTCTACTTTTGTTGGGAAGGATTTCGTATTTTCTGAATTGTCCCATGTCTTATTCTGAGCCATATCTATGATTTTGTCGCTTTGCCAGAGCTTTCTCTGAGCTTGCCACAGCGAATGTATATGTTGATGTATATCAAGGCCCCTCGGTAGATGTGTATCTTCTAGCATGAGGAGGTCTTGTATTTATGTTCAAACCAATCTTTTAATGTTCCTGCAGCATTTGAAAGCTCATAACCTATTATACTCGTGTCATGTGTCTACTATTCCAAAGATCAGTGGTTTGGATCTCAGACTGACGGCCTGGACTCTCCAGTTTAATAATAGAGTATCGAAGTGTGAGGGCATACTGGTCAAGTTGTCAAGGGTGCTGGTTCTAAACAAATTTGTGCTAAAAATAGTGTGGTGATCACACCAGCCCCAAACACTAAATTTGCCCTGCTCCAGCCCGTTGCTTGAATGATTTTGCGGTGAACCTCATGCGCAGGCTCTGTTGTTTAGAAACGGTAAACTGGACGACGAGCGAATATGACGTTAGCACTTTGGTTCTCTATAGAAATTTAAAATGGGGCTCCAAGATGTGAATATGAACCTGACCATATCCAACTGGTGAGGACTTTGTTATGTAATAATAAGCTTAATTTCTTCTTCTCCCCTATGTTTCGTTCCAGCTCTTGGAACTATTTGACAGTGAAGATCCGAGGGAGCGGGATTTCCTCAAGACAACGTTACATAGGATCTACGGCAAGTTCCTAGGTCTCAGGGCATACATACGCAAGCAAATCAACAACATTTTCTACAGGTTAGTGCACTCAAACCACACAGATATGGTCCTCACTGTAAAGACAAATAGATGAGACTTTTTTTTCTTTTTTTTAAAGATAGAAAATCGCAAATGATGAGGGATGAATTATGATAAGGGGATGATGACAGAGCAGGCTGATGATGATGATGATGATGATGATGATGATGATGATGATGCTGATTGTGATTATGATGAGTATAGGATGAGAGGAGGGAATGTTGTTGATGATGAGTATATGATGAGAGAAGGGGTTATGATGATTACGATTATGATGAGTATAGGGGGAGAGAAGGGGATGATGATGGTGATGGTGATGTTAGAACATTAGCAATTTTTATAGATCCATAAGAAGATCTGTTAAGTACCCTACATGTATGCACCAAAGTCTCTGATTTTCATATTTCTTTTTCAGGTTTGTGTATGAAACAGAGCACCACAATGGCATTGCAGAACTTCTAGAAATTCTGGGCAGGTGAGTCACATATTTGGAGACAAGGTTGAATCTTTATAGGCATATGATTTCCTTCCCTCCCTTCATGTATATCCCTTTTGTCTCTGTCTCTTGTTTTTCCCCTCGGACAGAATAAAGTAATTTCTAATCATTAAACTTTAGGTAAGATTTAATTTTGTAAAATGAAGATTTGATTACATTGCAAGACTCTTTGAGTTGGATATGTCAGTGGACAAGATTTATTTTTCAGAAATCCTTGTTTAATGATGATCAGTATACACTGTACTGCATTGTCATTGGAAAACTGATCAGGTCACTCATCAGAGAATGATCATCACATGTCATCAAAGTCAGGAGTATAATTGTAAACTTGAGCAGAATCCTATTCAACCAGGGAGGGTTTAAACGTAATCAAACTATTCACATCTTTCTGGTACTCGTATACAAATTTAAGTATTGAAAAGTAAAGACATTGTTTGTATGTCAACTGCTATCTCAGAATTTGTTTAGCTATTTAGACGATCTATCATTTCCTCGGAACAGCATTTGCTCTGTTTTGAAAGATGAAAGAGGATGGGGAAAATAGAGCTGAAGTTTGGATTTTGCCTTAGAACTTTAGAAGGGAGCAATTCTCACGGAAAGTTGTGTTGTACTAATCTTTTGCAATTTAGTTTTGAACTGATAAGAATAACTTGTCAATGTTTTTTTCTTCACCAGCATCATCAATGGGTTTGCATTACCTTTGAAGGAGGAGCACAAGACGTTCCTGCTGAAGGTCCTAATGCCACTCCATAAAGCCAAGTCCCTTAGTGTCTATCACCCGCAGGTAAGTCTTGGCGTGTATATATAAATGGCGACTGGCCAGAATGCTCCCAAAGGAATGGAGAATGTGCGTACATTGTGTTGAGGGCAAGCCTTAATCTGATGACCGGGGTAATAATATGTACTGTGCCTAGAAACAAAGTATTAGGCCCATTATAAATGTGAGCTATTATTACTATTATTATAACCTGTGGCAGCTAGAAAGCAATGTCTGAATATTTACATCAAGTCAAACTATGTCCTTTTCCACACAGTGAAAAATTCAATTCTACTTGGAATAATTCCCTGTGTTTATAAAAAAAACAAGCCATTCGTAAGTGTGATAGGATAGTAGCACATTCAGCATACTGTGTAAATTGCACATATGGAGACATTAATGAAACAACATTGCCATTAGAGAACATAATATTCTTTCATACTCTCAGTGGTACAGTATTACGTTGAGTATGGCTTTTAGCTTTCTTCTCCTCGCAGTCACTAGTCTGTCCTCGTTCTCTTCCCATGCCATCAACCGAACTCCCCAAGTAAATTGCTAAACAGCATCTACTCATTTTCCTCCACTAAGTATTCAAATTGTCTGAGCGTGGCCCCAAGGCCTTAGAATCAAATGAGGTCATCAGCATGCTCTATTTGGCCTAATTGGAGAAAAATATTTGCCATGTCCACTTTGTATTCCATGTGTAATGACCTAATTTAGCATCCTCTCTCCTGGTGGCTCCAATTTGATGGTCCAAATTAATCAATTTGTGATCTTACTTTCTGCTTTCTCTCTTTCCCCTCTCTGTTTGTCACCCTCATGTTTCTCTCCCTCTCTTCCTCTCGCTCTCTTATCCCCTCCCTCTCATTTTTTCTCTCCATTTCTCTTTTCATTCTCTTTCTGTCTCTCTGTCTCTGTCTCTGTCTCTCTCTCTGTCTCTGTCTCTCTCTCTTATCCTCTTATTCTCGAATTTTCTGTATTTGTGTGCGTCTCTAGTTCTCTATAACTCATTTTTATTCTGTATCTCACTCAATGTAGCTAATTATCTTTCTTCTCTCTGCCTTTGTCTCCTCTTTCTTGTCTTGTTTCTATATCCATTGTACCAGAATTAAAGTCTTCTATACATGTACATTCACTTGATATATTCAGACAAATGTATTTTGCATCTTCCTTTCTGCATACCGGTAATTCCAGACATCCTGTATCGTCCCTTGATGGATGTTAATTAATGATCATCTTTTAGGATTATTAAATATCCATGATCCAGAAGTACAATTGTTTTTCTTTACTTCTTTTCTTCTTACAGCTAGCATACTGTGTAGTTCAATTCTTAGAGAAAGATCCTTCATTAACAGAACAGGTAAGATAAAGATCAGAAAATTGTATAAATTTTGAAAACACAATATGGTTGGGAATAATTTTGAAGAGTTATTCGTTTCATATATCACTTAGAAAGAAAGAAAAAAAACTTTACCATTTCCTGGCAGAGTATAGATTTCTTTTCCAACCATCATCATAGTCTTGAATTTGTTTATTGTTCAGTGACCCCCGTCTGTAAATGGTTGAGTCTGGGCACTTAATGAGCATAATGTTGGGTATTTGTGTGAATGTTCAACTTGAAATGACATGTTAATGGTGAATAAAAAGGCATTGTTCTGCTTGTAGACTGGGATGCATACATCAAAAAGTGCTCTAGTTTGTGGTTCTTGTGACCACCGAGCGGCAACTACCTGAATTTTTGCACAATGATGGAAAAAAATAAGAACAATAACCACACAAACTCGTCAAGCGTGAAAGTTGCACATTAATTAGTAATCATACTTTAGATTAATCATAGTTTTGTTTGTCGCCCTCTTGAGTCCAAATAGAGAAAATAAGCCCAATGCGTGTGGATATCTACTGTTCCTTTTTTTTTCGAGGTGAATATTGTGATGTGCAGGATGTTGAACTTTGTTATTCACATGATTAAAGAATAAAGTGTGAACTTAGCTTAGCTTTACATCCTATGCGAGGGAATTTTTTTTTTGGGGGGGGGGGGAGGGGGGTTGCTGCAATTTTTTTTTTTTTTTTTTACTTAATGAATATAATTAGACCAACAATCATGATTATGATGATACTGATCTAATTTAATAATAACATAAATAATAACTATAATAAGCATGATAACAATGATAATACTAACAATAAAGATGATATATTGATATGAACATGAAAGTGATATTTATGATAAATTATATAGATCTTGATTTAATTATAATTAGTGAAGTAATTTTTATTAATATTAGGATGATTATATTTTTTTAAACTATCACCATTGCTTTGTGTTGATACATGTATATGCTCATCACATTTTCTTTTCCTTGACTCTCTGATCTTCTTTTCCAAAGTATCCTTCACCCACATTTTACTCTCATGTCACCCCCTCCCCCCCCCCCCCTCCTTGACTCTCTCTCTCTCTCTATCTCCCTCTTTGTTTCTTTAATCTCTATCTCTCTATCTCAATCTTCCTTTCTTGCCTAATTCAACCCCCCCCCCCTGCAACATCGCAGACCGTAAATAATTTTGACTGAATGACAAAAAGTATCCACACAAGGACAAAAGCATCATCATATTCAATTTGTATAATATTGATAACAGTACTGAACATTATCATAACTTGCACATTTGACACATAATAAATGCATGTAGTTATTATTTTACGTTTTCAGCTTTTCTTCATTAACAGCATTTCATGAGATACTATGTCATTAACCTTTCTCTTCTTATTCTGAGTTGCACATCCATTGAGTATGCAGTGTAACAATAAAGTTATGCGTGCACATACTAATCATGTGTATCAATGTCAACCACATATATGTACATACATTAGCTTTGAATAACTATCAACATACATATACCGGTAAACAAAACATAAATATAAAGTATGCAATACATGTACGTACAAAAATCTTCAGCATTATATAATTTTTCTAAGGACACAGATAAATTCCAATATAAATTAATATGAAACCGTGTCAAAATCGTCACAATATTAAGACAAACTGGTATTTCTTGCAAAACAAAATATCTAGTTGAAAATTTCTTTCGCTCACGTTTTAATACCAAGCTACTTGTAAATATAGGCAAATAATAGGAAGATTTGTGCAAGAACTTAGATAGAAGTGTGATTAAAGCAATGAATATTCAAATAATGATATATTGACCATGATAAACATGCTCAAATAAAAATAGAATATCACCTCTTCATTGATTTATACACTTATACAAGTGATTTTGATACATGAATATAAAACAAGTGAATTGGTGTTCTGTTAATACAGCTTTTAAAAAAAACCTATAAGAATTTACCACTTTTACGAGTCATTGGAAAAATGACAAACTATTCTTACTGCCTTCATCGCGAGGGATTTTGAAACATACATGTAGAATTGTAGATATATGTTAATACAACTCAAAATATAAGAATTATCTACCAAGTGACATACTATTCTTGCAGTGCATCACAAGTGATTGTGATACATGAATTATAGGAAGCGAGATGGATGGCTCAGTCGGTAAAGCGTCTGCCTGTCAAACCAAAGATCTCTGGTTCGAATCCCATGCACCCAGGCGGATGACTGAAGCCTGCGTTGTGTGTTAACGTGCCCCTCCCCTTGTTTCATAGACACAGGCTATGTTAAGTGGAAAACAATCCATCCCTCGGATAGGACTTTAAATGGAGGCCCCGTGTACAGGAAAGTCACACCCTTGCACGTTAAGAACCCATTGCACTATTCGTATAAGAGTAGGAGGAAACCCGGTGTAGTGGTCCACCCGCATACCTCAATCAGGCCGAGTATATGGCATCAGCAAGAATCTTCAGTATTGAAGGAGGCAGAATGGCAGATTATCTTGAAGAAGAAGAAAAAAACAAGTGGATTGGTTTTCTGTTAATTTACAACATCGAAATAGAAGATTTCTCTACCAAGTCACATACCGTACTATTCTTGCAGTACATCGCGATTGGTTTGAATACTTAAAAAGATTAATATATAGTAACGATACTTGAAATTAAACAAGTTCTGTTAATACAGCTCGAATTATAAGAATTCTCCTTAACCTCCACTAGCTATTGGCAAATTGGAAAAGTGACATACTATTTGTGCACTACAATGTACATCGCAAGTGATGTTTATACATGAATATGATATAAGTTTTCATACAGCTCGAATTGTGGTGGAGTGAGATTAAGAATCCATATATTGTCGGTCTATTTCGCTTGCAAAATTGTAATGACTTTGCGATCATTTGCCCGTTTTGTAAACAAACTTGGATGGTATTGGTAGATGCTCTACAGCTAGTGACCTGACTGACTTCAATGTTATTTCGGGGTCACAGATACCTTAATTATGTCAGACGTTAAACGAGTTCAAACCAGAACGAATTTACATTACTGTGAATGAATTATAGCCCTACTCCGTACTCTAGCCTACGTTCTAGCTCTGCTCTGTAGGTTAATGCAATTCATTCAGGTACAATTTTAGACACCTAAATTGCAGTAATACTAAAACACAATAAATATCACATCTACACATCATATCGTATTGGTACGAACATGATTCGATTTATTGTCTAAACATGGCATCATGCCACTGTTTGCCAAACAAAGGCCATGCAAGTGCTAATGGCAGAGTGCATACATACATACAGCTACATAGCCCACCTTGTTGTTGTGCATACATCGTCACTCATTGCATCGTCTGCTTTGGTTGCGATGACACTTTCTGGACGATTCTTCAACTCTTTTCATAGGGTGGAACACTCTAAAAACTGATTGAAGTTTTTATCTGAAAAGGGAATAACTCGTTCATGGGTTTCGATTGCGTGCATGAAACAGTAAAAAGAAGTTTTCCCCTCAGAATCATCAGCTTCCGACGCAATGATGAAGACATGTACGCGTCCATCTTGTACAGTGAAGGTGATTTGCAACGAGTGATGCGATTGGTCGAGAGAGGATTCACCCTTCCAAATCGGGTGAAACGCGCAAGCTGGTTGGCTTACGATCATGCTGAAAAAATAAATATTTTTCTCGGTTTTTTTCAAATTACTAAAAAATGTTCCATTTTCACGCTTGTCGAGTTTGAGACAAGACATTTATAATATTTATACATAATATCTGAGAATATAAGGTAGTTGCCTAACGGTGGTCACAAGAAATCGACTTTTTGGGCTTTGCATCCCGGTCTATTGAGATATAAAGGTGATTTGGAACGCTAATAATATGCTGCCTTTAGGCTCAGTCATTAAATGAACATGAAGAACAAAGAACAGTCATGATAAATTCAGGTCGATTCCTGACTTTAAATCAGTCACACCCATGATTCTTGCTAATTTGTTGAGAGCTGCATGTATTTTAGGTTTTAAAAAAAAGACTGTTACCAAGATGTTACTTGAACATGCTGTCATCAGTGAAGGATCAAGCATTATTAGGAACTATCTGAGAACATACATATTTATGCGCCTTTGCAAATTTGTTGGATATCATAGATAAAATGTAAATACTTGTGTTCCTTTTTCCCTTTGTGTTATGGCAGGTCCTCAGACTTTTACTGAAATTCTGGCCCAAGGTCCATAGTCCGAAAGAGGTAGGTCAAATTAGATATAATAGTAGTTACTTTTCATAGTTTGTGTAAATTTCTTGATTTTAATGTTGATTTTAAAGATTGTGTAATGCAGTTAATTTGGTATAATAAAAGATCCATTTGTTATTATGCATGCCTCATTCTCATACACTTGAAATATATATATTTGTTTTAAACTAGAGAAATAGATAGCAAAGATAGATGAGTACATGTGAGCTCATCTTGCTAGGTATCCATTTAACACCTGGGTGGAGAGAAGCAATAAAGATTAAATGCCTGGCTTAAAGATAAACTTGAGTTCTGGTAAATATAGAAAATGATTTCTCACAGAATCCAACGAAAACTTACACTGAATGTTCAAGATTACATATACATGACATCTGTCAAACGATTTTGGTAGAAAATGTAAAGTGGCTGAGAAATGAGCGTTGAAAGATACAAAAATCCAGGTAAGTAGGCCCGACACCATATGCTTAACACAGGTCACTATGTGCAAATAGGTGTTGTGGTTTTTATCGAACATGATGCCCAGTAAGTTTTTGTTTTTGTTTGTTTTTATTTCACTAGTTCAAACAACTAGTCTACTGCAGGATAAACAATCCAGAATAAATCATAGCAATTTTCTTTCAAAATACAATTCCCATACCAGAGCTCAAGATAAGCTTGAAGGACGTAAGTGTTTTGTCGTGGATCAAACCCAGTGCTTTCACTCTTCTCTTAAGTGTTTACTGCATCATCACTGCATCACCCATGTTCATATTTGTTTATTTTTAAAATGTTTTACAGGGCCCCTCCTAAAAAGCTTTACTTTCTAAGGGGTCCTTCCAATGGTGTTTTGCTTGTACTACTCATCTAATTATTATGTTTTTAATGTAAAATTAAATTGAAATGAGATTAACAGGTGGTGATTTGTGTTCTTTTGATTGATAGGTGATGTTTCTCAATGAATTAGAAGAGATTCTCGATGTGATTGAGCCACTGGAGTTCCAGAAAGTGATGACGCCTCTATTCCAGCAGCTAGCTAACTGCGTTTCAAGCCCACATTTCCAGGTAAGGAGATGACGTACGGCTGTCACTACGAACGTGACTGACAAAGAAAGCGGACAAAATATACAGTTCCTCATTCTACCCTCAACAGTTGCTATGGTAGACAAAGGAACATCCCTTATGTAAAAATGTGTAGAACAGGTGAATATGCATGTGACACCTGTTCTACACATTTTTACATAATAGCAGTGAAGGGATGTTCCTTTGTCTACCATAGCAATAGTGGAGGGTAGAGTGAGGAACTGTATATTTTGTCCTCTTTCTTTGTCCGTCATGTTCATAGTGTGTGTGACTGCAGGGTGAAAAGGACTTATTCTTAGTGGTTGATTAAGTAGTGAATGAAGCAGTTGTGTAATGTGAGGTATTGAAATTAGGTCAAGCATCTGTTGAGCACTGGTGCCACAATTGAATTCAAAGGATATTTGATACTCTAGAAAAATGAAAAAAAGATATTTGTGAAGTGTCAAAGATTGTAAGAATATGACCAAATTTTGCTGGATATCACACATTTACATGTATGGGCTATTGGGACTTCACATGGTCCTAACACGTTCCAAAGTGAACATAAAATGATTAGAAAAATCCATGAAAATATATTTTAAACCTGAGTTCAGACTTGTAGTGTCCAGCACAGAAAGAAAGAAATTGAATGAGAATTAAATTGCAGCAAGTTTGGAAGATGGTTGTGTTCTACAGTCAGAATAATTTTGTCATTTCAGACATTCTGTGAACTCATATAAAAAAAGATATTCACACGCAAAACCATTATCATAGGTTTCATTGATTGTCTGTTTGATGCATGTCAACCTAATCATCATTCCGATCTTGTCGCATGATTGAGGTGATGTGAGTTGTTGATGAAAGATACTTGACCAGAGCAAATTGTGTGTTTGTCCTTCAGGTTGCAGAACGTGCATTGTATTATTGGAACAACGAGTACATAATGAGCTTAATAAGCGACAACGACGAGACGATACTGCCCATCATGTTTCCAGCATTGTACAAGAACTCCAAGGCACACTGGAACAAGTCAGTCATATTTTTTTTTTTTTTTTTTTCTTCTTCTTCCTTTTCCTTTTTCCTTATTCTTGTGATGGGAATTAAGTTTTAAAATATCATCTTTTATGTAAATCCTATGTTTCCAGTATTGTAAGAGCTCTTTTCTTCAGGTTGCAGAAAGTGCATTGTATTATTGGAGCAACATGTACATTATATAAAAAGTGAGTGACTAGGGGGATTCAGTATATTCCAGGGTTTGTTCTTTTAACGGTTAAATGTTTGCGATATCATTTGTTTGGAGCCAGAAGGGTGATAAAACTGATGAGTTGATGTCGTTCTGGCTCCAAACAGGTGATATCATTTATTCCAAAACATTTACACACATTAGCTGTAAGTCCCAACAAAATTAAGTAATTGGTGTTCTAGTTGAAAGGCAGCCCACTTAGCACTACCAGAAATCCATACCAGCGGAAAGGCTAGCATAAAGAACCAATAAACGAGACCAGTATGCAGAAAGAAGGGGTTAAATGTGGGTTAATGTGATTGTTTGTGATGTTGTTGTATGTTAGTCTTGTAACAGGTTAGGTATGTTAAAGACTCTGCATACTGGCCTTGTTTGCTCACTGCATCCACAGGGTCATGCAGCACCAGCCAGTTATATACCCTGCCATGTGCGATCTACACATGTTTCATGGTTACTAAATTGAAATCGTTACCAATATCTGTCAAACATCCCCTGTAAAACATCCCCTGTAAAAATTAGGAATTTCTTTAAGCAACCAAACACTTTTATAAACTGTTTTCATACCAGTATCCAGCAAAAGAGAGGAGTCCAGGGTCCATATCTGTCATTTTAAGGCCAAAAATGGGAATCTTTACTCAAAAATTGGATTGAAGCTTGTAGGTACAGGGCATGGATGAATTTGTTTAAAACATGCATAAACATTAACTAGCGGGGTCAATGAATATTAATCAGTGATGACCTAGGTGAACTGTAAATGTCAGTTAAGATTCTTTACATGTCCACCCGGGTATGTGCTTTAATTTATGCATGCTTCCTCCCCCAGTGAAAAGCTATTCATTCAACTTGATACTTCAAAAGCATTATGCGGATTACAGACATCAGTTTTTTTTTACGTAGGCAGGCATCTGACAGCAGTAGTAGAGGCATGCATAACATTAGAATACATTCTAGACTGGTCTTTGTCCCCATTGAACAGTGTTGTACTATTGGATACACCTGTTACATACAATACAGATTGCAATTATTCCTTTGCAATTTAATGGCTGAAAGGTGTTTTCCTAATCAATTCCCCCAAAGTGTATTTTGTTTGAAAAATGTATGGAAATTTTATATTTTATATTTTTCTTGCTATTCTAACACATGTATATCCATGACTAAATTGTTCTTCAAACTTTTCTAATAAATAATGACTTATGTTTGTATTCTCTGACTAGAACCATCAATGGCCTGATCTACAATGCACTGAAGCTCTTCATGGAAATCAATCAGAAGCGCTTTGATGACTGCATGCAGAAATACAAAGACGAAAGACAACAGTGAGTGTTTTTCTTGTGTTTAGCTGTATGTGTATACCATGAGTGCCTCCTTTGCTTTAAGACAGAATTTGTGTTCTTTTGGTTCTCAACAGACAAATTTCAAAGATTACATGATTGGATCAAGAGAGCAATGCCACGTGGGTTCTTATAATACATGTATGGTCTTTTGACTCAGAATGTTGTAAGTCATTAACTATGCACGAGAAGATCAGTTTTCTCTTTGGAGCCACAATGGCGTTAACTCTAAGTATACGAGTTAATGTCCTTGTGACTAAAAAAAAAAAAGACAAAATAAGAGTCACAAACAACTTTTGGAAGTGTTTTTAGATTCCCTTTTCAGTTTTTTCTTCACCAGACATGTGTATGTATGATAATCCTAGATTATCATAGAACACGATGCATGTGGTTTAGTAGAACTATTAATGTGTCTTGATGGCTTCTTTGTGGGTGCTATTTCCAATCATCCAAGGTGTAAATTTTCATTTGGATCAAAACATTCGGTCCTTTACAGAAGAGAGATCACATTGTCATCTCTTTCACACAGTGATGACCTTTTCTTCTCTTTGGGGTAGTCATATATGTTCCTGTTAATTGATCGACAACTCTTTAAGATTAAAGCGATGTTATAAAGGGGTGCTCTAATTTTTGTTTATACACCTCTTCTTTCATTCTATCTGTCTACTTTTCTTTCTGTTTCTCTATCTCTTTCTCTCTCTCTCTCTCTCATTGCAGGGAAAAAGACAAGCTACTGAAGATGGATGAGATATGGAATAAACTAGAATATAAAGCAAGATCAAATCCTTTGGTAGGTATTTATATAAATAGTCGATTTACCAATGTAATTTCAGTGTAATTGACATGTCATGTTTATTGTGTAGATTGGACGGAAGCTTAAATTGATTTTGATGTGAATTTGTCTTTGAAATCACATGCATAAATAGGCCAATGTTGTCAATTTGTTGTTGATCAGATAGGAAATTATTTATTGAAGCGATTTGAGCAGTATTGATGCAGATGTTAGTTTTACACAATGAGTTTAATTTTTAATTTTGTTATTGGATCCTCAAACCAGAACACCAGCCTACGTAGACAAAAATGGAGATTGAGACAATTTTGTATCTTGGTTATTTTTCACTTGAAAAGAAGATCAAGGAGCTCCATGCCATTTTAGTAAAGGGAATCTTTTCCTCATCCAATATATCTGTTGTTTAGAAGTAGCATATATTTCATAAACGAAGAAAACTGCTTTATACCAAAGCAAACTTGAGTTAAGATTCTAGTCTAATTACTCAAATCAATCATGTGCAAATTATGAATTTATTATTTAAAAAGAAAGATGAACATTCTACTAATTAACATTTGTCTTTCCATCCCCCTGGCTTGTCCAAAATTCTTGTTTTGTCCTGTCTTTAAACCGGTAGTTCACAGAGACCTTGCAGTGTATATGTACCAATATGGGTTTTGATGTCCGTAGATCGA
This sequence comes from Strongylocentrotus droebachiensis, assembly GCA_035222895.1. NCBI lineage: Eukaryota > Metazoa > Echinodermata > Echinoidea > Camarodonta > Strongylocentrotidae > Strongylocentrotus > Strongylocentrotus droebachiensis. The sequence continues at coordinate 68,291 of JAVYIG010002497.1, read as the reverse complement.
TGTATTCTGTACCATACTAGCTGTCCTATGTGTGTAGATCTTATTTGTTGTTTTAAAATAAAATTTAAAGTACTGCAGCAGGATAGTGCCTAAATGGTAAATTAAAATGGTACCCAGGACATATTTTCCAGGCAGTTAAAAACTGAAATGAACATGAATTACAAAACAAATTTCCAAAGAACATTCACATAATAATATGAGATACCAATAGGTCACTTCCGCAATGCACTCAAGTGCATTCGAATAGTCGAATAGTAAGCAAGGAAGCAATATTCCTGCTTGCCACCGGCGTACATAATAATGATTGGTCAATGGTATCCACAGCAACTTTGGTACAGCCATGAATTTTTGGCCCAAATAGAGAAATAAGTTCTTTCTGAATGTAGCACCCATCTTGTATGTTTGAATGTCATCAGTGACTCCTTGCTATCTTGTTCATGCATGAAAGAAATACCAACGTTGAAGTCGACTTATGTGTTCAAAGGGTGCATAAACAGAGTACCAAATATCCCCTTTTTTGTGGCTTCTGGCAGGATTTGTTTAAACGTGGTCAAAATTGAGTAAAATATGGCCTTGTATTATCGGGGGGGGGGGGGGGGGGGGGGGGGATAGTTTTGGAGGACAAAAGTCACTTTGCATATTTATAGAGCATTTCTAATCCTTGGTAGGAATTTGCCTGGTCCCCCCCTCCACCGCCACCCTTGTTATGTACTAGATATCTGCACCAAGGGTGTTTGCTCTAACAAAAACCCTGCTAGTTGCAATGCCCCTCTCAAAATGACATATCCTATGACCTTTGTAGCCATATTTTTAAAACTGATTGTTCCAACTGATCAGTCCATAATGCTGAAAATAATTGAAGCCTGCATATAAATGAGTGATTTCATTCCCTCAAGAATATTTTATTCAGATCCCTATTGAAGGCAAATATATCTTTTTATCTACATCTTAAAGCCCGTCTCCACTAGTTTGTCCAGGGGAGATTTAGCAAGGTCACTGACAGGTGGTTATCTCATCAAATGACCCTCAATTTAAAATTAGAATAAGAGGATCATGGGGACCAACAGGCACCGATTAGGCATTGTTTGCTATATGGAGGGTGCAAGTAGCTAGTAGTGCAGTGGGGCTTTAAAATATGGTAGATCAAAATAATATTATAATTAGATTGTAACTTTCATTGTCCCTAAAATGTATAATGGTATTTCCTGGAACAGCTTTTTCCTGCTCCTTTAGTTTCATGTTTAGAGTTAGCTTCTTCATCTAACATCCCTTCATTTGTATCTTGTTATCAAATCAAATACATATATCTCTTTGAAGGTATTGCTAAACAGAAATATAGAGTAGAGAAATATATACAGATGTAGATAAGATGCACTGGTAGAATTCTTTTGTACAAGTTGTTTGATTGGGTACTATGTTATTTTTGTTTATTAGTTTATTCTTACATTTTATTTAGCGAAAAACAAAAACACACCAGATGATTAACTTGGAATTTATGTTAGTATATTAGAGAGCTTTCTAGCTTGACCCCCGGGTAGCCCCAACCCCCCTGCATACCCCGCTTCCAAAATCCGTGGACAGTATGTAATTAGGAGCTTGCCTGTTTCTTGTCTCGCCTAGTTTACCAATGTTGGTTTAACTGGACGCAATAGTGAGGCTTGCGGTATTAACAGCCCTGACATGGAGATGGACTCTGAGGCCGAACTCAAAGAACACATTAAGAATGAGGTTAGTGCTCATTGGAAGAAAAAAAGAAAAAAAGAAAACATTTCAAAGCAATTATTGCAGGCTATTCAGCTTATTTTAGCATATTTCAGCCTCTCATGTATGTTAATATTCTTTCTTGTAATCAATTTGTATCAGAAAACTACATGCAAGGTACCCTTATGCAATCTGTGTATTGTTAGTAACCTGATTTACATCTGTTTAGCAGATATCTCAAGCGTTCCATTTCATAAAAATTACCTTTTTACCAGGAAGGGGGAGGGGCTGGATGGTGATCAGAAGATTTTGTAGATATTTTCTCTTCTGTAAACCCCCTTGTTCATGAAAAGTACACTATTAGATGTCTAACATTAATTTTACTAATCATTGCAGTGTGTCTAAAACATACTTACATCATTGACATTTACTCCATTTGTTGATAAGAGCATGCACTCTAGGAATCTGATTTTTTTTTTGGCAGAAAATGTTTTTATTATGCCTCTGCCCAAGGCAGTGCTAGAGACATTTTTTTTGGGTTGTCCGTCCATCCATTCTACTTGTCCGTCCACTATACGAGGCTCAAACTTGTCCATCTGATTATATTTTGGGTTAGACGGTCAACTCCTGAAATTTCAGCTATATGCCTCGTTATCGACAAATCTCTAGAACCACTAGAACCACTAGAAATATGAGGCTCAAACTTGGTGATATATGTATTAGGTAGGAAATTGATCTGATCAGATTTTGGGTTACCAGTAATAGGTCAATTTCTGAACTATGAGCTTCAAACATGGTGACAGTAGAACTATAGGAAGATGATCCAATTAAATTTTGGGGCTAGCAGGTCAAGATCATATAGACATATAGGAGACATTTGTTATCTATGTTGAGGTTTTATGAGCATTTCATTTTAGCAATCATGTTTTGGGGAAACATTTTTTTCTTCTTCCAGGTCATTCATTTATAGCATTTTTTTTTTTTTGAGGGGGGAGGGTTACTTTAATTTACTTGGTTCATTTCAACCTTCTTGTTTCCTGAAGAGTTAGTGTTGGACTTCCTTCTCAAACTCATCTGTGCAGTCAGTGTGTGTGAAACATGCTTCATATCAAGGATTTCATGTTGCTTTTCATTGCTGGCTTGTCCGTCTGTCCCTCCAACAATTTGTTTGCTTGTGATTGCAAAATTTAGATACTCTTTATCCAGAAAAGTCTAAACTCCAGGCAGAAACCATCCCCGATAATGGAGACTCCCCCACTGGCGTACTGATTTGGGGGGGGGGGGGGGGGGGGGCTAAAGATGGTATATTTCTAATTTGATACCAGTGATTAATTAAATGCCTAAAACCCCTGAGCTTCGGGGGGGGGGGGGGGGGAGGGCTCTGCTCCCTTGACCCTAAGACGGGCCCCTGGAAGCTCATCTGATCGTAATTTAATGCCTAAAACTCCCGAGTTCCCCTGGACCCCACTGCAATTAGTGACCTGCCAGTGTCACAAATATGGGCTTCAACAACCTGCAATTTTAGTAGAAGGTAGAATGTAGAGTCCCATAAGCCTATTTATGTGTGTAGTGCATGAAGTGTATTTACTATCTTTAGCGCAGTACTTGAATGACTGTTGATACAATATTGCTTGATATAGATAAAATAAAATAATAATATTGTATGGCTTTGTTTTTGTGTGTGATACTTTATTTAATATTGGATGGCTTTGAGTGTGATACAAGAATATATTGCTTGAGCCATGACAAAATTGGACGAGTCAAATACCAGTCTAATATTGTCTTAGCGAGAGCAATATATTCTTGTATCACATGAAAACAAAGCCATACAATATTATTATCTATATTAGTCTGACTAGCGAAATAACAAAATTTGACTTACCTCAGTAAATAAGGCTTTGTTTTCTTGTGATTCGATAAAGTTCCTGGATGACTGAGCAATACGAAAACAATATTGGTACTGCGCTAAATATATTGAATACACCAATGTATTGTACCACTTGGAAGCCTTATATAGATAATAATATATACATATTGCTCTGGCTATGACAAATTAGTTTTGTATCACACTCAAAGCCATCCAATATCATATAATTATTTTGCTGATACCAAAATATCCTAGTATACATTCATTGTTAAAGTTGCTGCATGATCAACCTTTTTTCTTCAAATGTCTTCCACATGTTGTCATTCACAATATTATTGCATGACCAGTACTAAACCTTATCTTTATACGGAAATTAAAAAGAACATTTTTTATTGCAGATCAATCAGCTCAGGGAAAAAATTGTGATATTTCTTTGTTTTTAATGCTTTTCATTTTTTTTCCTTACAAGAATTAGAAGCTTTATATCTGCTATCTCACTGCTTCTATTCATTAACATTTTTGTAGCCAAGATATAAATTGCCAACATTTTGAATTTGTTTTGTTTGCCTTTCATGCACTGATATTTATTTGCATGTAATGCAGTAATGCTTTTGTAATGCTAGAAGTAAGTCTTGTCTGTGTTTCATAACAACAGTTATGAAGTGTTTTTGAGGAAAAGTGTATGAGTAGAATAGGGTTAATAATCAAATAAGATATTTAATTTTTGTGTTCTTGAGAATAAGGATCTCAGTTATAATGGGAATACATTCTCTCTCTCTCTCTCCTCTCACTTACCCTCTTTTGTTCTACTCCTCCTCCTGCTCCCCTCTTTCTTACTCACTTATCCTATCTCCAATCCTTTGCTTCTCTTCCTCTGTCTATTTGTTCAACCCACCCACCCACCCACCACAGGCTGCTGAAGGAGTACCTGGAGGTAGAAAGGAATCCAAGCCCTTGCTGAGGCGGAAATCTGAGCTTCCAAGGGACGCCTTCACCATCAAGGCCATTGGCACCCACAAACGGCACGAGGAGTTCCTCGTTGCATCGCCAGAGACCAATAGTTGAGTCCTACTCCAAGACGCCCTTGTACTTGGGCCTTCTTTTGTTTGCTATCAATTCAAAATCCTTTTTTGGAAAATTTATCAGAGTATTTCCCCCTGTCCCCTTTGTTTCCTCTGAACTAAAAAAAATATTACTGCATTGTGTATGAACGCAGCCTCTTAGTAACCTATTCTCTTGTTAATCTTCAGAAGACGTTTTTTAAAAACACTACTGTGCCTCCACATTTCCGTTTTACTTTCTCTAATGCATTCCTGTCTCACTTCTTGCTGTTTCTTTGCATCGCCCCTCCCCCCCCCCCCCTTGCATTGTTGAAAATACGTGATTACTTATTACAGATCCGTGTAGCTCCTTTACGGTCCCCTATTCTGTACCCTGCGTTCATCCAGTGCCATTAATTCTTGTCCTCTTTGGGGCTCTGTCCATTTGATAAAAAAAAGGAGTTTTTACAAAGTACATTTTGTAAATAATCAAAGAAAATATACTTGTCTTTGAATTGTAAGACAAATATAGCAATGTTGTTCATCGGCTTACATCAGAAGCCAGCTCGTGACGATCATGTTTATCAATTCCTACATCGGGATGATTGTAGGGCTAATGTGTATATGGAATCCTATTTTTGTAGTGCTGAATTCATTGACTGATTTGTGCTGTTTGGACAGCTTATTTTTTGTTTTTAAAAAGTGTACACTTCTACCGTGTAGTTATTTTTTGGGTAAAATAGGTACACAGTGTCTTTGTGTGAGGCATTATGAACATGTTGCATTCACTGCTTAATTGGGTTGTTTTGTTTCTGGAAAGAGTTATTTTGACTGCTTTTGCAGCTTACACACTGCGCATTTGCTTTCTGTCTACCAATAAAATGTAGTTTAATGAATGAAAAGTCCCTTAAAGAAAAGGGTCAACAATTTGTATGCAGATTGTTGATTCTATTTGGCGAATCTTATTGCCTTTTACCGATGTAGTGCTTTATTTATCTACCTGAATTTGTTGATAATTGTTTGCGAATTGCCTAAGATGTTATCTTCTCTTTCCAAAGACATTCACCATTACGATAGCAGAGAAGGAGTGTTGGAAAAGCCTACTCTAGTAGTAGCCTAGGGTTCTGAGTGTTGCTACTCAATTTTTTTTGGTTTTTGTTTAGATGTTAATGTAGACTGGATATGATACAGTATATGCTTACTGACTGGCATAGGTATATATATTTGATAATACCAAATGTAGAGCACTTGTTTAATTCATTGGTTTGCTTTAACAACAACCCGAAATAGGTTGTGGGTATTATATAACCTAATTTTATTGGATATGGTTAGACATATTGTGGTCTCTTGTTTACATGTGTATAAAGAAAGGAAACATTTATGTACACTGTATGGATGGTAAGTTTGTGTTACAAAGTGCCTACTTATGTCCCTGCTCTAGATCGGTATATAACCCTGTGGTAGTTCTACACGCCTTGTATGTCTCGGTGCACAATCTCTATATGTCTCTTCTCAGATTCTCTGAACTTCTTACTAAATTGTGATGATTATACATTATCAAAGAAATAATATGTCATAAACAGGACTTTCCAACTACCCAAGATAAAACTGCTCTGAAATTATTAAGTAGAGCCCCCATGATGTGGCCCCACCCCCAAAAAAAAAAATTGTGGTACAATTACATGCACATTGCATTAGTGGGCATTTATTGTTTTAGTCAGCTTTTACTTTAACTGGAGATTATAAGTATTTTGTTGGGATTAGAATTATTCACATCTAGACAGCCAGAAGGTGCTAACATTTATATCATTTTACATAGATTTAATATTCTTCTGGTTTTTTGGCATACGATATGCTTTTATTAGTATTGTTCTTATCACTGGTACACTATGCACTATTCAGGGTCAATTTGGTTGTTTTTATATTTGAGTTAGTGCACCAAATCAATGTCTGTTGATTTGATAAATGTGTTGTTTAAATACCATATACCAAATACAAATTTCTTTTGTATAGAAATCATAGTTTATGCAATGTTACATTATAAAATTAGAGATCACAAAAGACAAAAACACATGCACAATAGCTGGGCACAGTAAAGCATTTGTATGCAAAAAGGCCAGTTATGGGGTATTACAGTGATTTGTATTTATATTATTTAGAAGACAATATGTGAGTGTAGAACTGTAAATCCATGTGATATGCCATTATACATATATCAGGTTTGAGTTAAATAGTGTTTTTTTTTTTAAGTACAAGTAGTCCCTGCATGGTCATCTTATCAAATCAGCTCTCAATTAACATAAGAAAAAGGGGACCATGCTATATATAGAGGGCACAAGTAGACAGTAGTAGTGCAGTCCCACTTCTAATGCTGATGTATTGATTCAAGACCTTTCCAGTATTACATTTTAGGAGAATTATTAACTACAGGTAATCAATCCTAGTATGCAATTTATGAAAAAGAATATGGAATTAATTTATAGGACATATAACTGCACTCGTCAATTGGAGTGGGGTACCTGGGGATGGCCAGGGATTTTAGCTTTTTTTTTTGGCCCGGGTGGATCGGGAAGATACCGGGCGAAATTTAAGCTAACCAAAAGATTTGGGTGGGAATTGAGCTACAGAGCATACCAAGTAACTGAAATATGGTTTAATTGATATAAACAACCAATTTCCCGACAAATGCATTATACAGAAGCAACCTTTGTTTTCCCACCTATGATATATGCAAGTATCCTGGATTGTGTTTGAAGCATTTTATAGACCTTAGTAACAATCGTATTTGTTGGAAAGATTAGTTAAAAGTTTTTTGAATTTCTATAGAGAGCTTTAAATTTAACCCTTATTTATCAGCTGTGTAAGTTCAATGTTCTGTATAAAGCACTTCAAATTTAGTGCACTGAATTTATAAAGATATATGATCTCACAAATGTGGGCTGGATTATGAATTTTAAAACTGTATTCAGAATACTTGATGTGCTTCTGAAAACATGGCTTTTTGATGTGTACACTAAATGGGTTTCTCTCTTTTATTTTCTTCTCCTGTCAGCACACGTAGAGGTTAGATAAGAGAAATCTTTGAAATGAACATGCTTCCTCATGTTTAGCACCGTTGTATGATATGTAGTAGTGACAATAATGTATAAAATACAAATCTAACAATGACGTTGTGAAATGTGGTTGATGATGATATCCATTTGTGCTTTGTGAATGAGAAAAAGAATAATTCAAACTCTGGTCTGTCTGTTTTTATTCACGTATATTTAATCAATTTCATTAAACAAACAAAAACGGGATATACATATTGTCATAGGATTTCCATTCCGCAAGTGTTGGTATTCACAGATAAACATGCTAGATAGAATAATTACATTCAATAAAGGGATACAATGCTTGGTAGCACCAATATGTTTGAATATGTAATATGCATACAAAAATGATTTGGGATAATACACTCTAAAGATGTGTGATGACTTGCAAGTTGGGACAATTAAGGCATCCAACAGATTTGTATCATTAATAATGGTCCGTTTTCACTCTTATAGGTCAATGATCCCTGAATACCAACACTTGCTGAAATCCTAGCATGTTTATCAGATAAATATGAATGGTAACCGTTCGCAGCTGACATTTGACTCGTGCAAGAAACAGCTTTATAGGATATTTTAATCGTGGCAAAAGCAGAGAATTTAATTCTGAAAATTGTCATGTTTAACCCAATGGCGCAACGTACCAGTATTGAGAATTACAATCGACTGCTTATAATGATTGATTCTCTTTTTTTTTAAACTGCCTTGAAAGAAGAAAAAAAAAAGTACAGACAATACACACATTTATCAACACTGGCTATGTCAGTGTTGTTAACAGAAAGTATCAAACTAATGTACAAAAGCGGGATTTTCAAAGGCAGATGCCACTATCTGAAATGGGCCTTCCTAGTGGTTCTATGGTTTTTTTTAAAGATGGTTACTATCGAATACATTGGGCATTTTAATGTGGAATAGGAGATTAGGGCAGCATGTCTTTTTAAAAACAAACATGGTGAAGTCCATCCATAGATATCACTACAGTGCGTCCCAGAAAAAACGAAACCGAGAAGTATCTGTGTTCTATCGTAACTTAATCACAACTATAATTAATGAATGATGCATATTTGGAAAGCTTAGAGTCTCCTCTTTCATGTGATGCTACTCAGATGATGCATGTTTCACGCATGAGTGATTAAAAGCAATTTGAAGGAAGGAAACCAAAAAGACATTTGGCGGGCGGTATCTGAATTTCGAAGAAAAATTCACATTTCTAGAAAGATGAGTTTCTGCCCTTTCATATGACACCTCATTTAGGAAAAATGAGCGAGGAATGACAAAGTTCTGTTCGTTTAAAGTAGTGCTTGCATTTCCATAATTTTATTAAACGAAATACGTTTTCACTGGCTGCCTGCCGTATCAATAAACGAAATTAACAAAAGACTTAACTCCTTTTCGTTGACAATCAGCCGTAGACGAGAGTCTTCATGCATGGCTAATTGTCAACGAAACGGAGTTAAGTCTTTTGTAAAATCTGCTTTTTGCTACGGCAGGCACCCAGTGAAAACGAATTCGTTTGTTAAAATCATGAAAATGTAAGGGCTACTTTAAACAAACAGAACTTTGTTATTCCTCGCTCATTTTTCCTGATTGAGGTGTCATATGAAAGGGCAGAAACTCAACTTTCTAGAAATGTGAATTTATCTTCGAAATTCAGATACCGCCCGCCAAATGTCTTTTTGGTTTCCTTCCTTCAAATTGCTTTTAATCACTCATGCGTGAAATATGCATCATCTGAGTAGCATCAACTGAAAGAGGAGACTCTAAGCTTTCCAAATATGTATCATTCATTAATTATGATTGTGATTAAGTTATGATAAAACATCGATACTTCTCGGTTTCGTTTTTTCTGGGACGCACTGTATAGTTTGTTAATGCAGTTTCTCAGAAGAATTAACTGGTCTCGCTTATTTTATGAAATTGACATTTGCAAAATATGCGGATCATCGAATGGGGAACTCCTGATTTGTATTTTTGGAATGACCTCTGCCTTTGAAATCCTGACACAGAATTGGAATAATCATGTTACTGGACTCCCTGGTTAATCCTTCTCTGCAATGGCAACTAAGTGACCATCAATTTCTTCTTCAGATAGCGTTCTGCATTAGGAATATAAACAAAGAAAAATACAGTGTTGAAACAACTGACGGTTGCAAAATTCAATTTAAATTTATGTCTCCAACCAAACATTTACACCAAATGTAGAAATAAAAAATATTGGAAACAGAGGGACTAAAAAGCAATGACACCTTAAATGATACTTGGGAATAATGAGTAATTAAGTTAAACAAGCCTAACTACAAAGAACGGACAGTACTTTACATGACAAAGATAGAAGAACACAGTCATAAAAACAGAGTAGACAATGCCAAAAAAGAAGTGAGAGATCAGGGGTACAGAAAATAATGAGCTGCATGTGGGGGAGAAGATGAGGAAAGAGAAATGTGCATTAGAGAGAAGATGAGCATGAGAAGGCACAATGTATTTTCAGTGTGGTGGTATAGTCTACAATCCAACCAACACAATATATTCTATTATTAAACCCCCTCATCATTTGTTTATTTATTGTCAATCCAATGGAATTTTAAAGCCCCTCTTTAAGTGTTGGGAGCCCCAAATTTGCCTGTCATGTCTTCACACAAACTATTTAAGTACAGTAATTCAATTCCTTGTTAGAAATTGTCTACTTTGGGTTTTCCCTAATTCTGACTCAATTTGGGTAATTCCATAAATTAGGGACCCACTTTACGACTCATAATGGGGAGGTGCGATAGCTCAGTCGGTAGAGCAGTGGTCTCGTAATCCGGTAACCCAGGTTCAAAACCAAGGCAATGCGCTAGTACCCTTTGGTAAGGCATTAATCCTCATTACCAGGTCCCTCGGAGAGGACCTAAAGCCGTCTGGTTGCTTACTTACAAGCATTTATGCTTTCTTAGCAGTCGGGTAAAATAACCACCATTCATTCATGACATTCTTGGTATCCCACACGTAATGGTGGATTGTAAAGATTGTAAAGTGATTTCCAAGCATAATATTGCATCCTCATACCTAGAATCACTTAAGTGGGTCCCTACTTCATGGAATTACCCAAATGACACAATATTCTACATGGTTAGTACTGATAATTCACCTGAACGCTTGGTTGTCTCTTGTGACTACTGCTACCTCGATCTCTGTTGGTTTGAAGTCAGCTGACAGCACAGATGACAGACACTTGATGGCAGTCTGATATGACATACATACAAAAAACAAAGGTGGAAGAAGAGATAAAAACTATTTCAAATGCTTCCTACTGGTCTACATGCAATATATCAAGATAACATAGATCATGTATGCAGAAGCCTTCATTTTTTTAGTAATGAGCGTATTATAATATGTACAATTTGCATAGTGTGAAGAAAATTTTGTGTAAATTGATGTACAAGTTTCTATGTTTTTATTTTATTTCACTAGCAAGACCGATGTACAGAAAAACTTCATTGCTCAAGCAACTTGCTAAACATGCTATACACAACCGAAAACCCTAACCAGAAGATATTTTATGTACAGAAAAGCCCCTAGTTCAATTGTTTATTACAACAGTTATACTTTTATTCAAAGTGATCTTGCAACTTTAAATTCCTGAATAGATCCCGCAAGATTATATTAATGTTATCAATAAATGCAGTTTTTTACCCTTGATGGAATTGTCAACTTTCTTACTCCATATTGCAAAGAAATGACTTATAAACAACTAGATGGAATTCGACTGCGCGCAGTCGAAAATGATGCCTCCGTCATAGAGCAATTTTACAAACCAAAACAGAAGAAATTTTTCGGATTCAAGTTCAATTGTAATCCATTGACAGGTTCTCAGAATATCGTGATTACAAGCAATTTCTCATATACATATATGACCCTTTGATCTTTGACCTCATGACCCTAAAATCTACTCAATTCATTGGCTCTGCAAGATGTCCTGAGTTAAATAGTAATCCATCTGTCAGTTCTAATGAGAATGCGTTCACAAGCTATTTTTGCATACATAATGAGCCCATGATCTTTGACCTTTGACCTTATGAACCAAGAATCTACTCAGTTCATTGGCTCTGCAAGTAACATACATGACCTAATTTTGGCAGGAATCCATCAATTGGTTCTTGAGATAACAAGATTACAATCTGTTATTGCATACATAATGTGTGCTGTGGCCTTTGACCTTTGACCTCATGACCACTAAATCTAATCAGTTCATCGGCTCTGCAAGTAACATACATGACCTAAGTTTGGCAGCAATCCATCAATCGGTTCTTGAGATAACGCGATCACAAGCTGTTTATGCATACATAATGAGCCCTGTGACCTGTGACCTTTAACCTCATGACCCCAAAATCTAATCAGTTCATTGGCTCTGCAAGATACATACATGACCAAAGTTTGGCAGGAATCCATCAATCGGTTCTTCAGATAACGCGATCACGAGCTGTTTTTGCATACCTAATGAGCCCTGTGACCTTTGACCTTTGACCTCGTGACCCCAAAATCTAATCAGTTCATCGGCTTTGCAAGATACATACATGACCAAAGTTTGTCAGGAATCCATCGATCGGTTCTTCAGATAACGTGATCACAAGAACGGGACGTACGTACGTACAGACGTACGTACGTACGTACGGACGGACAACCCGAAAACATAATGCCTCCGGCTACTTCGTAACGGAGGCATAAAAATAATTTATAACAAGGCACCCTGCAATAATCGTAAAGTGATGCATTACATTCCTAGTCACATCATATGCATTGAAACACATACATGGATACATAAAGAGTGCACTCCTGGAAGGCTATAAAGTTCTGACCATGGATGATCCAAAGTTCTATTTATTTATGAGATTACTATCTGTGTCACCTCGCTTCCTTCCCTGCACAATACCAACATCAATCAGGTACCAAGGTACATATTACCTATCAACATCATTGGGAACCTAGTCTGTATGGATAGACCCAAATTTTCAATAGTACGACTTGTAGCAATAGGCCATTTTTGATATGTCACCAAATTTAATGCATACGTCTTTGTGAAGTGCCTCGATACAAATTATTTCTTTCATCCGTCATAAATAGTCGAAATGCGAATTGCATATTACTTGCTGCTAGGTAGAACAAAACATTATGGCTAGCCCTACTAACACGTAATATATGCAGTTTGCATTCAAATAGCACCTTTTCGACTAAAAAACAACACCATTTCACATCAGATATCAAACTCTGTTTGACACTTGAAAGCAAAAATACAGTAAAACCTACACATAAAGATTGCTCAGGGACAAGAAAAGTGATCTATACAAGCAGATGGTCTTTATAGACAGGTTTGTAAACACAACAATTTTGATTGACGGGAAACAAATAATGTGGTCTTTATAGACAGTGGATAGCTTAAGCAGGTTCCCTGTACCCGGACTAATTCAAGCTGATTTTAACTTTATAAATGCAGCATTAGCTACATCACAGGGTCATGGTGATTGATAGTGTACAACCCACAACGTCCAAAGTAAAAAACCTAGAGTTGAAATGTATCATGAATGAAAAGGGCTTGACCCTGGAGACTAATGTGGTGAACTCCAAAACAAACGTTACCTCGACTGCTTGGTCGTAGGTGAAGTCCTGCTTCTTCTTGAGCTTCTTCTCCAAGAAGCTGTTGGCCTCTGTCTGCTTGACCCCTACGCTGGTGGCCTTGTAGCCGCAGAAGTACCCCGCTGGATCCGTCTTGTATAGCTGAGGGCCAAGCTCCTCGTCCCAGCCCAGAAGGATCATACCTGTTTCATAGAAAGGGCAGTTGAGAATGCTAGTAAAAACATACATGTAGCTATAGACAGGAGGGTATACATTCACACATGCACATGTTAAGGTAAGCACATAATCATTGTGGTTGGCTCTACCAGACTTGGAATATAATATTCAAGATTTAATCTGATACTTTGTTGGGATAATGCTCAATGCATGGTGAATAACTTGGTTTGTTTCATGAAAATTAGTAAAACCATAGTTTTTTTCTTTTCCATTCCAAATGTGACATGTACTATGCCTTATTTAAAGCCATTTTCCCTGTTAACCAGAAGGGCGTTTAAATATTTGAAGAAAAAACATAATCAGCAAGATTTCCCACATGTTCCTGGGCATACTTAAAGTGACTCTGTAACATTGCCTCAGATTCTGAATTAAAATCCTGGATTTAGTTCATGCTGCAATCATAATTATAAACCTTTAAGTCAGTTAGGAATCCCATGACTTTTACAAGCTGTTCGCTTCTCTCATTTAAAATATATTCACACTACAGTCTATTGGGGAAAATGAGTATGGTAAGACCGGTCACTCAAAGTTTTTTACTTTTTTTGAGGTATTTCATGATCATTTTGAAGCGCAATTTTTTTAGGGCTTCAATATTACAGACATTGATAACACGTAGGGCCATGCATCTCAGATGTAATGTTATGAAAGTTGGAAACGGCACCCTCTCCCCCCCCCCCTTTTCATTCATGGATCCACCCCTGATGCCTGTATACTTACTGCATCCTAGGGGCCTCATCTGTGCACTCTGTGTGTAAACCTGTGATATGTCAGCCATCCTCTTACAAAGCATCTCAACGGGGATCTCGTAACCATACTTGTACTTCCAGTTGGCTGCCTCTACTCGGGCTCGGAATACCTGGGACCTGCTGTCGGCTGGGGATGAAAAACATACAACATGTTATCACCAGGTCAGACATTTGCCTTGTCCATTTTGAAAGGTTTACTCTGTATTTTGTTAACTCTTATACTGTCATCAAGATTAAAACAGGGATGCCAGTTAGAATTGATCAGAGAGCCTGAAAATCATCCAGAATGAACTATTTTGTACACAAAAAAGCCTTAACTACTGTATGGCCTGACAATAACTTGCCACTCGCCAGGGCCTAAATTCAGGCTTTTGCCTGAAAACTGGCATTCCTGTTAAAAGTTTAATACAAGAAATACTTTTCATGAGCCAAGTTCCTTGCATAATCATTCTTTATCTTTATAAAAGCATTATGAAACTGTATAAAACTTTACAATATATGAGCTTTATTTGAATCTCAGAAAGAAAGATAAGTTTTTCCAAGTTCCAAAGTGTAAGATATTATTTTAAACTTTTACAATTGTTTGAATGGTTCCTTCCAGCCAGAGTTGAATTTGAATTGAATTTGAATGTATCAACAACAACACATCACAATAATGACAGTAAATTATATTTTGAACAATCATACAATGCAAAGAATAATACTGATACATGTACCGGTATACATAACATAAAAGTACAAATGTTGATTGAACAGTAATGGTTTTAAAACGATATTTAGACATAGCTCTGCATACTATTTAATGTACAAAAGATATACACATAAATATGTGTATTACTAATATTTAGGTGAAGTTGTTAATGGGAACTAGTTCCATACTTTGGCAAGATTTTTTTAGAATGTAAAACTAGTATTTTGTCTTGGTATGTAAAATAAAAGCATCTTTACTTTTTTTTTTAAAGGAAAATTTTAAAATATGAATTATATTTTCCTAGAAACCACTTATAACTATTTTTTTAAATATTCAAATACTGCCTAAAAGATTAATTGAATAGTTGCTTGATCATTGTGAGGTTTATAATAAGTATATTTTAAACATCAAATATAATTTAATGAATAGCAAAAGAAGAAATGCACTTTAACATAAAATACATGATTGATATTCCACATACTGGTAAGAGTTTAATACTTATAAGATAAATCTAATCTCTTTCATTCACTTGGCTGACAGGGAACAATATATGACCAAAGGCATTTAGAATGGTCAAAACCATCAAAATTAATAATAATGTAAATAAATGTGCTCGTAATCATTATAGAATTAGATACATACCTGTCATGCCTGTCATAGCACATCCTATGTGCTCTGTGATTTTGTACATGTGTGTGACAGTCATTGGGTCAAGAAGCTTGTCCTGCATGAGAAAGGGATTACAAAAATATATATTAGGAACCAGGAGAGTACATGTAGGTAATTGAGGATTACTTACAAAAAGAAGGTTACAAAACAGAATAATAAAACTGAGACTTCAATAAATGCACATAAAAAGTGTAGTAGAAATACAGGAGATTAAGATTCAATTCTATGGAAGCCTGACAATGAAAATTAAATATTTTATTTAAATAGGTATATAATGAAACATAAGGCAGATAGTACCAATGTAAAAGCTTCGGTCCTGAAATGCGCTATTACATGCATGTACTGTACATGTATCAAACGATAACCGGTTGCAAAGACGAATGAGGCTGAAAAATATGAAGATAAACCACTAGGATGAGGGTTCAGATGAGCAACTGATGACGGCGAGTGTGTAAAGGCAACAAAGGCATACAATGTACAGGTATATGCATAAATTTGATTACATTTTTTAAATGGTCTATTAAACATTAAGAAACTGCTATGATTTGAATATGATTCTTACAGATGTACCTGTACTCAACTATTTTTAGAACAAAAATGTCGGATTTAAACATCCATCCCCATCAATATGTCACCATCACTAAGTCACTATTGCTATACATGTACATATACGTCGGTGCAACAGTCTTCCTGCACAGTCTGCACATTAACAAAATGGGAACTGATTTTTAAGAATTTTTGTAGGCTGCGCCAAGTATAAAGATGCTGTGAAAATACATGCTATTACGGTACACAAGGCGAAAAAATGTCCTATGCTGCTGCAACCAAAAATGTTCATGCATCCAAAGAATCCTCGTCAAGCGCATGTTGAACAAGCAGTCTCCAGCGAGACAAAAAGAAATAGCAAGCCTGCCCAATGAAATGAAAGAGCAAAATTCAATGATAGAGACCAGAAACCCTAACCAGATCGAGATCCATCAGGCAGAGACAGAACAGGAGTACCTCAAATAACTGTTAACATTTTTTAGCATTCATTGTGTTTGTGATCAACAAATTTGAATAGGATTTGTTGTAGAAGTTGTAGAAGCAGCACATTACTGCCTGGGTGTGCAAACCATCAGGGCCCTGGGAACGATTAAAAAAAAAAAAAAAAGCGTCATTTGTGGCTGTCGGCTGTGTGACAATTTCGTACACAAAGCATAATGATATATACATTAAATATATCAGACAAAAATAAATTTGCAGGGGGTGCTGCGCACCCCCTGAAGAATTTCCAGGGGTGCTGCAGCACCCCCAGCACCCCCGCTTCCCAGGGCCATGCAAACCATACACCCAGAAATGATTCATAAATGGTAAAAATAACAAAGGAGAATATACAGGGCACTCAAGACCAAAAATCAAAATCTATGTCATTTACTAGGAAAGGTGGTGACTTTTTTAAAAGGCAGTGGAAAGTACAACGAACTGTGATGCTCAGCTTAAAGTATTAATTACGGTTCGCTTTAATATTTATTAGCATCATAGTTATTATTATTTTATATTTTAAGATAATTCTCTTTTTGTTTTAGGATTCAAGTTATAGAAGAGGTAAGGACGTGACAGGTGGTACTAAAACTAAAACTACAACCATGGTTGCTGAGTATACAAGGGTGCGTTTATCATCTTTTGCCACTCAGAAACAGCGTTTCTATACATACTTATCAAACCCCACTATACAAACGTGATTTGCGGGGTGTTGAGTTTACCAACTCGTCAAGATTCAAAATTTCAAATTAAAGAGCTTGTCTCTGCGCAAATGCTATTCGCCATTTGACCCGGGAAGTAGAAGTTTACTCGGAGGTCAACTAGGGCGCAAGCTTTTTTTTATTGTTTTAAATCTAACTACTAGTGCACGCGAGGACAATACAATAGTTAAAGCACGTAATCGCATTATACGTAAAAAATGAACATTGAACGATGGACGAGTATGCAGGCATGCTTGTACAACAACATTACACAGCACATGGTGCACGCTATTTTACGAACCGGAAATTTGCCTGGAAAGGTCCGATATGAACATGTATGTGTGTTTCAAAACAGCTTTGCGTTTATCAGAAACGTGATTCTGGCTCATAATGAAAAAGTAATTTTGTTGGTGTTTCAATATATACCCATATATCTAAAGACGTTTGAAAACAGGCTTGGGTTTATTACCAAACAAATTTGCCTGAAACACATTTGAAAACAGGCTTGCGTTTATCAGTTATCACCATGCAAATTTGCCTGAAACACATTTGAAAGCGCTGATAAACGCACCTCATGATACATGTACACTTCTGGCTATCCTCGGTGCAAATCGCTGGTTTCATTATACGAACAGAGGCTTCAAACTAACGTCTTAACATAATGAACTGAACGCAACTAATATTCAACCACTTCATCCTTTCCTTCCTAATTTATTCTTTAAAATAACAAGCTACATAACAATACAGAAAATAACTATTAACATTTTACCAAAAAAACAAACCAAAATATGAAGAGAGGACAAGAAACTACGCCATATCACAACAAATACAATCTTAGCCTCACAAATTTGATACAGTAGGCTACAGGTTTCATAGTGAGAGGGTGACTAGAGGAAGAGAAATGGTGGGGGGGGGGAGGGGCATAAAATAGCAAATCCCTTAATTTATTTTAAAAATATTGAACGCTTTCACCCCCAAATTCAGATTTTCTTTGTGCAATTATATTTCAACCTCTGCTTGCTGCCTTGGCTGAGTTGAAATATACACATCATCGTTCAAGAAATTCTGAATTTACTGGGTTCATCTATTTTTGTTATCTGAACTCTGAATCATTCTATATTTGTAAAATACTTGGGTTTGGTTTAAAAAAAGCATGCTTTAAGATAACCATAGAAGGATAATAGAACTTACAGGAACTTTTTTCTGTGTAATGGCCACAACACAGTCTGGACCCTTCACTGCAACTGATGTCATGCCCCCTTGGTTGATTGCTTTGAAAGCATATTCTGGGGGGAAAAAGAAGATAAAAATCATAAAATTCCAAGAAATTCATTATAAAGCTTTTGTTGTCGTTGTTGTTGTTGTTGCTGCATATACCTGAACAAAAGGCCTTGCCATAACAAATAACCATCTTGAAAATAGCCGACTGAGAGGGAAAATGTAACGAGCGGCCATTTTGAGCGGCCATTTTGAAAAAAAAAAAAAAAAGGGCCTCCTCCTTCATATTTTTCAAAAAAACAGGACGCTAAACATGTTTTTTTTTAATTTAGCCTTATGATTACCGGTACTTTTATTAAGTATGTATGTTAAGCTACGGACTACTCAGAGAGATAACATGATTTGACGAAGATTTCTACTAATATTCTTTAATTTGTTAATATTAATTTTTTGTAAAAATGCTGAACACGTTAACCGCTTGCCATTGTGGCCAAAAAGTTATGATTTTTTATATATTCCAAAATTTGCCCAAATGCGCCTCTAAGGGACCAACGGGGGTGTGAAAAGACTTATGATTTGTGGGGACATTGTGAATATGAACAAATGAACAAAAAAGATGGATTTTTTTTACAGAAATGATAATTTGGCACAAAGTGATTATTTAAATTAAGGGACAAAATGGGGTCCTGATGTTGGGAGGTTCTTCATGTATGTGAGGAAATAAAGGCGGTCAAAAATGTACATATTTTTGGTCAAAATGCAAAACCCGACCCCTTGCCATTTTGGCCAAAGAGGGATGATTATCAATATTGCCCATACACCTTTAATATGTTGGGACATTTATTGTGAGCAAAAAAAGAACGAAGACTTATAAAATGCACTTTCTCACGGGATTTATATGTCAACATTTATTCATTTTTGCTAGCAATATTTCATATCTTGTATTTTTCTTAAAAATCTTTTTTTGTTGTTTTGTTTTCTTGTTATTACTTTAATGTTTTAACTTAAAAATGTATTCATTGTTATATATTTGTCCTCATTTGCTATGTTATCTTTATGTTTTTGAATGCTTTTTATATTGATGTAAACTTGCATTTTTAGTCTTCGGACTTGTTGACAAGTAATGAATAAAACCTTATTTGAACTTGAACTTGATTCACAGCAAACTGCAGGACAATACAATTGCATAGGGCCTTACCGTACCGACGGTGGGGTACGGGCGCGCGCGTGTGTTCATGTTCAGTTAACGACTGTTATTTAACTAAGATTATAGTCGCTAACTTTACACACGTGCGCGCCCGCACCCGACGGTATGTACTGTAATTGTATTGTGCTTCAGTTTGCCGTGAATCCCATTCGTGAGAAAGTGCATAGATTATCTAGAATTTATAAGTCTTTGTTTTTAAAGAAAAATAGACCTAGAGTCTACCCTGAAAAAGATAAGAAAATTGACACGAAACAGGTAACAAACATGTCGACTTTTAAATCATGACCTTTATTTGGACATTTGATGAATATTTACTTCATTTTGGGTATGTTTTCGACTTTTAGAAGGGTATTCTCCACGCCGGAGTTACGGGTCAAATTTTGGATAGACTTCTGAACTAGCGCCAACGTTCATCATAATGTAATTCATTGCATCGCCTCTAAGTCTAAGTTGTTAAGTAATAGTAATACATACCAACTTGATACAGCCGTCCTTCGGGAGAGAAGACAGTTATGAAGTGGTCAAACCCAGCACTTGATCCTCGTGACATTGTGAAAACTTCTAAATCTAGACCCGTCTTTTGAGTTGGGATTCAATTAATTGAGTGTGTGCCTGTACTCGACTCCGGGCAAGCTCAACTAATGTAATTCGTTTACAATGCAAGTCATTCGCGGTGCACGCATAACGTATGCGCTATGCACATGTAGAGAACAGTCGAAATAAGCGGTTATTTGACCAGCATCAACATTATACGTTGCCAATCTAATGATCATGACATATGAGAGATGCGAGAGACGTCTTTTCCACAATGGCGGACTGAGGGATACTGATTATAACTCCAGCCCCCCCCCCCCCTCCATTAAAAAAAACTTAGGGGCAGGAAAATAAGAAAGAGACAGAAAGAGAGCATGTAATTATATTTATAAAGCGCATGTGTAGTCCAAGAATAATAACAGAAACAAAAACTTATTAAAAAAAAAGTGTTCAACTGAGAGGAGGTCCAGGGGGGGGGGGGGGGGGGGGGGGGTGGCGGGGATGGCCATATATAAATTTTTTTTTAAGGTGGTAAAGTTGATTTTACTTTTAAAATAAATAAAGAAGACGCCCCCCCCCCCCCCTAGTATAAGCCCTACAAATTCGAAAACACCACTTTTTGCCCAGAATGGCAAGGGTTTTATTATGTTCAGCATTTTGGCGGAAAAAATGAAAATATTCTAATAGGCTAGTTTCCTCAAAATGAATGCCCTACACTCCCTACGTGACATTTCATGGATAATGACCCCCGTTTCGCTTCTGAAGTGGTATAGAGACAATTTCATAGTGATTTGAGAGGCTCCACTTTTTGGCCAAAATTGGAAAGGGATTAATAAGTTGAGCCTTTTTTTGTGTGTGACAATATTCCAATATCCTATCCTCACAATGAGTGTCCCTACAGGCCATTTACATGGATCCTGGCCCCGTTTCTGATCTGATGGGGCATATATTATGGACAAATATCGTAACAATTAAAAAAAAACGCCACTTTTTGGCCAATGAATGAAAATATTTGAATATCTTAATTTCCTCACAATGAATGTCCCTAGACTCCCTACATATGCCATGAGTAGGATTCTGACCCCGTTTCCCTAATTCTGAGGGGCAAATATCGTAACAATTAAAAAAAAAACACTTTTTGGCCAAAATGGCAAGGGGTTAGCGCATATTTTGGCGGAAAAATGAAATTATTCGAATAGGCTAGTTTCCTCAAAATGAATGTCCATACATGCCATGCAGAGGCGGATCCAGGGGGGGGGGGGGGTGTAAAAAAGAATAGGTTAAGAAAAAGATGGTTAATTTTACCTCAGGTAACCAAAACAAATTCAGCTAGATGTAGTTTTCATTATGACCAATAAGTTTCAATAATTTATGTTTGATTTTAATTAACAGTAGTCATCCTATGAATTTTTAAATATTGTTCATATATATGACCTTATAATCTTCAACGCTACTCTACTTATAGTACGTAGGCCTTTATATACTCTCCTCGATCTAGCTCTCAGCCCGGCCCCCCCCCCCCCCCACTCAGGTTTCAAAATGACCGCATGCGTGTTGCCAAAATGTCCTTTTCGTAACAAAAGAAAAAGGTCGAGCCGTATTGACTTTACACACCGGACTTTTGCTGAAAAGGGGGGGTGCGGAAAAAGGCTCGTATACAAAAGAAAAAGGTCGAGCCGTATTGACTTTACACACCGGACTTTTTCTGAAAAGGGGGGATCGGTTGGAACACGCATATGCGTACCCTAAATAACACTGAGTGGGGGGGCCGGGGCTCTCAGTGTGACCTCGCCCTCGATATCACCTCGGTAGTATCTGAACGCTTTTGGTTTGTTATAGCACGTATACAATTTGTAACAGACTAGGGAACATATTTGAATAAGAGTCAATTGAATGATCTTTGTACAATTGACAGTCTGTAAGTAGTAGATATTTCCAGATAAACAAAAATACGATTGATTTTGTTAATTTAATTCCTAGATCTACTCTGATATAATTTTATGAAATGCAAATAGCAAATCTATCTAATCAAAGTAGAAATATTATTTGAAAATATTATTTGTCAGTAAACTTAAAGGAATTAGTATAATATGAATTATTAAATGTTTTAGTTTGATTTATGCGTGTTTAATTCAATCATTTTTTTTATAATTATCAAATTGGAAACACTCCACTTTGCGCTGTTTAGCTATATAAAATGCTAATTTCAAAAGTATGTGTGTGTAGGTAGTACGTGTGTTATGAATGGGATTAGCGGTACATCACCGCTATCGATAGACTTGACAACTCAAAATTCAAAACATTAACAGTGAGAGCTAACTGCGCAGGGAAAATCTATCTAGGATTGCATGAATTAAATTTCTTGTTAAAGGTATGTCATCCCCATGATCATATTTGTGTGAGATGTTTAGTTATACAGATTTACGATACTCAGAAAATAGAAAACAAGCTTCATCTTGCTTGTACTTTGACTCGATCGAGCTCGCTGCACCTCGACATCGGCCCTGCCTGGCACGGATTTGGGACGGAACTGTCGGGGGGAGTGCATGGCAGCGACTGGTATGGCAGTGCAGCTATTTCCTCAGCGGGTGACCGCATGATGATTCGCTATGTACTGGCATATGCCATGGACTATGTCACGCCCCCCCCCCCCCCCTTTTTTTTTGGTTGCAAGTTATGTTTTATTTTTTTGTTAAGAACGAACATTTTCACAATATTTTGGGCTTGTCTTGACAGTACACTCTAGATCTATGTAGTGATCCAAGCAGATATTAACTAATTAAAGGGGATAAATTACTGATAATAATGGATTAATCCTAGACAGCAATAACCATCTGATTTGGGTCATTTCTTTAATAAAACTGACATTTGTTGTCATTCCCCAATACAGATGGCAACCCAGAGATCTCGTACCGTGGGGGTAGTTATAGCCAACAATGGCAGCTTTGTTTGCCAAAACATTTTCTCCCCGATTTTCTTTATTTAGATCTAATTTTCTGATTTCTAAATCAGATGTAAATTAGGTCGGTCTATATATCTCCTAATTACAGTTTTCAAAATTTGCTAACCTATTATAGAATGTGAAATTTTCGGACTTACTTATATGAATTATCCAATTTGTTCCTCAGAACCGCGAAGCACTTACGTTCATGCATTCGAAATATTACCCGGCGGCCGATATATTTCCGGGTCCACCTACCAAAACATAGCCAATGGCCAATCAGAGCACTTGTTTCGTGGGAGTTCGTTGGTCAAGCCGGGCCGACTCGTATGTAGCTACGGTAGCTATTGGATGTTCGCAAAGAAAAAAATAATATTCATCAACTAAAACCAAGACGGATAATGTTGACGACGAGACTTTCTCGGATTAATCATTAATTTAGGATCTAAATGAGCAAGTTATCGTAAGTCAAATAAGCTATATATATGTTATTTTTAATTAGACTCTAATTATTGTCATATTGCAGCATGTGTGAGGATGTAAAGAGTGAAAATCTCGTAGCATATCTCATTCATCGCGGTCCTGCCGAACCGAACCATTGGTTCCGTACAGTCCCGATAGGACAATCTTCAGTCTCTATAATCGGAGGTCTAGTGGAGCCAGACGTAGTCTCAGTGGAACAACCGACGATTAGAGAGACTGAAGTTTTCGGTCTAGATTAATCCGAGATCTACCATAAAACTGGAGATTCGATGCATATATGCTCGAAGCTGTAGCTAGCTGTATAATGCCGGAGCTCCGTCCGAAGCGTTCGCCCGCGGCCGCGAGTGCTGCAGGAGGCGTCTCTCGCTCACATAATGCGGGAGAGCCCTATGAGCTCAGGCTGAATCACTACATCTATCACCTTGAATCGATCAAATTAAATGTTCATGTTGTTTGATTATGTACTGCAACATGGTAAGCCCTAATTACTCCAGGGAGCTCCGACGCCGACGTCAAAGGCGTCGGAGCTCCCTGGAGTTAGGTAAGCCCCTGAAACTCACATGCAAGTTTGAGAATGAGTGTAGTACGTGCTAGCTGAAATATTTCTTGTAAGAAGTTGATGCAGCACTAGACCGAAAGCTTCAGTCTCTGATATCGACGGTGGTTCCGCTGAGATTGCATCTGGCTCCACTGACCGCCTCTATACATAGACTGAAGTACGGCCTATGCCGTACTAGTGGAACAAATGGTTCGGTTCGGCAGGACCGCGATGAATGAGATATGCAACGAGATTTTCACTCTTTACATCCTCATAAATGCACTTTTGCTGCAATATTACAATAGGCTAAAAATATAAAAATTAACAAACAAATATGGCTTTGACTTACGATAGCTTGCTCATTTAGATCCTAAATTAATGATTAATCCGAGAAAGTTTCGTAGTCGACATGATTCGTTGTCATCCATCTTGGTTTTAATTAATGAATATTCATTTTTTCTCTTCGAACGTCCAATAGCTACATGTACGTACGAGTTAACCAAGTGATATATGAATATTCATAAACCCAATACGAAACGAGTGCTCTGATTGGCCATTCGCTATGTTTTGGTAGGTTGACCTGGAAATATATCGGCCGGGTGATGTCATAGATTACTAGTTTGAATGGATGAACGGTACATTTCACGGTTCAGAGAAAAAAATCATATAAGTAAGTCAATAAATTTCGCATTTGTATAATAGGTCAATCATTATTATTTAGTGTAAAACTGTAAATAGTAGGACAATACATAGACCCAATGTACATCTGATTTATAAATCAGAAAATTAGATCTAAATAGTGTAAATCGGGGGAGAAAGCTCAATGACCATAAGTGGCAGCTGGATTGGCCAGATTACCTCCTCGGTGAGAGACCTCTGGGTTACCGTCTGTATATGGGGAATGTCAACAAATGTCAGTTTTATTAAAGAAATGACCCATATCAGACGGTTATTTCTGTCTAATGCAGCACATGCATAATCACATCACACGAGTGCGGGCAGTGAGGTGAGGTTATCCTAATTGGAAGGATCAAAATGTAGAAGTCAGATGAAGTAGAAACTGTCCTGAGCATGAGCCTGCTTGAGGGAGAACAAGAATAAGGACAAGGAGATGATCATGAAAATGATAAAATGTTAAGAGTGGGAGAATAAAGAAAAAATAGCAAGATGTAAAGGAAAACACAATTAAGATGGAAAACAAATGATTATGGAAGTGGAACTGGGAAATCATAGAAAGTAAGATTTTTTAAACAGAATAAGGAGTTGGAGTAATAAAGAGTTATGACAATTTTAGAATAGAGGAAAAGGGAAAATCAGTTGAATGGATATTTAAAGTAGAGAGATGAAAGAAAAAGAGAAAGTGAAAAATAATAGGAAAATGTACAGAATACATGTATGTGATCAAGATGAATGATAACAAAAGTAATAAAGAATTCAAATGTAAGTAAGAAAAGGAAAATAAGCAAGATGGAAATGAAACTGGAGAAGAGGAATAATGAAGAAAAAACAGCTGGAGAAAACGAGGAAGAATGGGTAGTAAGTTACAGAAAGTATTAAAAAGTGTAGGAGAAAGAATTACAAAGAAATACGCAAGAGAAGAGAGAGAAGAAGAAATTCAATGGATAGAAAAACATTGAGGATGTGCTTGCTGTTGATATAGAAAGCACTGTGACTTTTGCTAGAGCAGCTACAATTGGTCCTGTCACCAAGATGTTCCAGAATATCCAGATATAAAACCAAGTTGCTGGGGCTATTGCCCTTTGGTGTGACCATTCATCCTGGTTCCTGCATAGCTCTTATCATGTCTTATCACAAATAACACCATAAATATGCATGTATGTTGTAATGCATGTAATCCTACTCCACTGCATTGTTGACCGACTTCTTGTCATCCTATTCTAATTTTCTTTCAGTATTTCATGGAGGATCACTAAAGATGGAACTGAATTCTTCAATGCAAGTTCTCATCATCCAAACTGGAGGTAGGCACTAGGCATCACATACAGTTAAACATGACCTTTTTTGGGGATACACTTGTCTACGGTTCTGTATATTGTTTTGACATTATTAATCAAGTAATTAAAATATTTAAATTAATTTGATTAAATTTTTTAAGTATTCTTGAAAGGGATAACATAATTACTTTTTAGACCCTGATGAGATCTTGCTTTTATCAAAAAAAAAGATTATTTCTCCAATCTTTACAAATGACGTCTATATATTTTTTTTATCCACAGAGATTTCCTATAATGTAGAATATTCTGTCTCTTTCAATTAATTCACACCCCCAGGAACGATTGACAAGGATTATCCAAAGAGGAAAGGTGGTTATGCGTTTGAGATTGGCAAGAGTGCAGCCAGGGGCATCATAGAACAGCACAATGTTCCTCTGAGATTCAGATATGAGACTGTTTGTCGGAAAGACAGCCAGGACATCACTGACGAGGACAGGTAAGAAATCTGAGAAATTAAATTTTCCTGATATGGATACCCCTGGAGCATTTCTATTTACAAAGAGTGACACTGACAGTCAGCAGTGGAGGTCGCTTCTGATTGGTCAGTTATTTCATGGAGCTACAAATAGTTCCCTCCTTTAGAGATTGGACGTTGGAGGGAAACTATTTTGGGCTCCATGATTTAACCTATGACCGCGTTGGGTACGTGTATATGCTTCAGTAACTTCACAGTATATAAACAAAGTATGGAAGTAGTATTTAGGCGTTACTTGTGGCTTGCTCCTGTAATCCAGCTAACAGTGGAAGTTACAAACTGATTCAGCGAGGACGCAGGTTCGAAACTGATTCACGTCTTTCGGATGGTGACGTTTATTGGTCAGTCCCCAGACGTACATAATCATATCTGATTGATACACGTCTGTAAAAACCCAATACACACACACACTCAGTATTTGGGGTCATTCACTGTTAAATTTCTGCTGTTTATAGGATGTGTAACAGCATCAGTTTGTGTACAACATTCTTTGCTCAAGTTTGTGCACTGAATAATACAATTTTTTTTTGTTTTAAACTATTGACTGTTACTAGCTTAGTGTGAAATATGATGGATCATGAAGTTGGCTGTGAGGGGTTAAATGCAATGTCGGATGTACATGTACCGTAAATCTCCGTGTATAAGGCGCACCTGTGTATAAGGCGCACCCCTATTTTGGGGAGGGAAAAAAAAAAAAAAAAAAAAAAAACATTTTTGTTTTGTTTTGTTGTTGTTGTTTTGTTGCCGAAATCGGAAAACCCACGCGGGGAAGGACCTTCATTCAACATCGAGGTGCAGTTAAAGGCGCTGATTTGTGCTTGCAAACTTGTCACAAATAATAGAACCTTGTGGTACACCATTTGTTATATAATAAAATTGAGGGATTATTATTATAAACTACATATTGAGATCTATTAGAAAGATTACTTTCAAACCAAGATGACAGACGAATTTTAGTGTTGTTGTAGTTTCCGAGTGGTGAGTCAACACACTGATTACTCAGCTGGGAGACATTGCCAGGCATAGCGCCATAAATCAAAAAAAAAAAAAAAAAAAAAAATTTTTTCTGTACCTGTGTACCTATTTTTTTTTCGGCGGCAAAAAAGTGCGCCTTATACACAGAGATTTATGGTACATGTATAGTAAAATCGTATGTAATTTGTAAAGTGTATGGAGATCTTAAAGCTCTAGCAATCATACTTTTTATTTTGTATTTCTTTCATTTCCTCTCTGAAGGTTGAAGCTTCTGACGGTGTGTAATGACTGCAGCGAGAAGCTCATCCTAATCACCCACGGAACGGACACCCTTCTGACCACGGCAGCATTCCTAGGCCACCAGAACCTACCAAAGAAGATCATCCTCACCGGTGCTTTTCTCCCGGACAAGTTTAAAGACTCTGATGCTGCTTTCAATGTGGGCGTGGCCTTGGGTGCCCTCCAGTGCCTGTCTTCCAATGGTATCTACGTCGCAATGAATGGTTTGGTGTTGCCATGGAGACAAGCGATGCGGGATCCCGATACTGGGCAGTACGTACCCAAGTAGCGAATGCTGTTACCTCTGGACTGGGGTGAATAGCCTTCCTGTTAGTTAAGGTTCGTTCACATACGACGTGATGAATCACAGCGCTTATTACGATGACATATTGTGTAATGTGCTCAACAAGTCTGTATATCACAACACACAGATACATGTAAGTGAGTATGCTTTGCTGCACACAGGTACTTGTTTCGTTCCCACCTGCCATGCACTTACACTTAAAAAAGAATGGTGTGGTTTCCTGTGTCATTTGTGAACGAGCCTTTATGCAGTCAGATTCAGTGCAATAAAGGGATGCGAGTGGAAAGCCTTGAGAGAGCATCAACCTGAATTTCTGACTCAAGCATCAAATATTGTTATCTTCTAGAGATGCAAGTTTGTTGAAGAACATCTATCCTCAACATAAGATTACAATTAGTAAAAGACAGATGGATCTACCTTTTTGTTGCATTTGTAGTTAAAGTCAAAGATTAGATTAGGCTGTATGAAATTATAATAATCAACTCAGGGATGAAATCAAAATAAATGTGTCAATCATAAATCATGATCTATTATTAAAAGAAAAGTTAGTTGTGTTCATTTTTGTACGAGTGTGTGAAAAGTTAAGGAACCACTGGCTAATAGACATGCTAGGAAGACATTATGTCAAAGATGTATACAGGCACTTCCAATGTTAGGAGATAACTTTTAGAGTCAAACATTGTTTTCCAGGAAAAGTGCATAATGGAACTAATTATGAAGTAATTGAAGCAGGTTACTAAACTTATTGCACATGTATGCATTTTCTTTGTTCACAGTATCCTCCAAAGTTTTAATTCTCTCATTGAACAATATGTCAACCTTAGTGAAATGATTATAATTGCTTGGATAATCTTGAATTTGTAGATACATGTACATTTCCTTTTTATTTAAATCTGGATCATTCCCTATTTATATACATGTATATTTTATTTTGTAGATTTATCACTTTATGAAAAAATTAATCATTTCTTTTTTGTAAAACAGATTTGTTGCTTTGGGTTTTGGTACAGTGTTCTGTGCTGAAGGTCTTTTAAAAAAAAAATTGTTTCTTTACCCCATATCAGTTTTTTAGTCTCCTTTCTCTTAGAGTTAATTTGTGGTTTAGATTTTGAATGCTAGGAATTATACATGAGCAGAAAGAGCAACATTCACAGAAATGTTTTAGTCAGAAGTTCAGAGATTTCTAAGGTAGTCCGCTGTGTCATTCATTAGTAAGTTCAATTCAATTGTACATTGTAATTGCAGTCTAGGTACGGTAGTTGTAGGATATATCATCTGTTACGAGCAAAAGGGGCAATAACTCGTATCAATTTACACAGGTTTATTGCCCTTCTGGCTCCATACATACATGTATACATAATAATGAGTATTGGTTATCTCAGGATGATGTACTTGTCTGCTGCACAAATATGAAAATGATATATGCAAAAAGTCTTCCTTATATACAGTAATTCCATTAACTACATTTTGAACTTGGAAAAGATTCTTTTTTTCTTCCAAAGGCACTGGATTTAATCTCTGTATTTTCATGTACAGTATGTGCCTGCATGTGTTTGTATAGATATATAATAAAGTATATCATCATATTAAATGTGTAGTAGTTGAGTAAACACTTGACTGTATATGAAAAAGCCATGGGTTTCGATCCTTAGCAAGGCACTCCTGTCTTTAAAGATAAAGTTGAGTTCTGGTTATGCGATTGCATTGGTAAAGAAACAAGTTGATCATGTAGCATATTTGTATCGCAAGGTTCTGGAGTCATTGACATGATAAGGAATTTGGCCCAGTCTCGGTAAAGAAACAAGCACTGCACACAGTAAGATGTATATGGGACTACACAAACATGCGGCATACAAATCGGGCCTCATTTTTAAGCTGATACTTATCATATTTAGAATATGGAGGCATTTGAAGAGCCATGCTTTTCAGGGAATATTTTTTCTCTCATTTTCCTCCACATTTGCATGAAAACAATGAGAACACTCACAAATTATTTTTTCACCTTCCACTAGAACTCAACCTTCTCTTTAAGCAAGGTATTTTATCTACACCGTTCTTCTCCACTTAGGCGTTAAATGCATAGCCAGTAGGATGCAAACAACCGGGTATGTGTAAATTGGCCCGTTTGTGGATGAGTCTGAATCTGATGATGGGTAATGCTGATAATAAAGCTTAGTAATATGTAATGTATGCTCCTAGAGACATCAGAGAAATACTAGTATTAGGTACAATATAAATCCAGAGTAAAAATATTAATAATGGTTCATTTTGTATGAATTTTGTATGTAGAGGTGTTGTGGTCGAGTGAATACATCACCGGACTGTCGATCGCAAGGTCCGCTGTTACGAGTCCCGCCGCCGCACTAATGTCCTTTGGCAAGACATTGATCTACATTTGCCACACTCCACCCAGGTGAAGTAAATGGGTACCTGGTAGGAATTTATTCCTTGAAATGCTAGAGCGCCGTATGGCAGCTGTGCTAAAGCCAGGGTAATAATCGGGAGCGCCAGGAGGGTCAAATCTAACTGACATGAGCGCTTTACAAGAACCCACTATTATTATTATTATTATTATTATGATATGATAATCAATGATTGATTAAATTTTAGGGGGAAACAGCTACAGATTGCTAACTGATTGTTAACTCTCTACAAATTATGAGTTTACACCCTTCTGGCTCCACAACAGATGATTCATTCTAAAAGGTAACATGTAATCATGTACATGTAGTTTACCTGACTTTTAAGTCTTTTTATTGGTACTACCGTCAAATATTTATTGCGAATTGATGCTCAAGGTTCACAGTTTATTTTCACTTCTAAATGTACAGATTGCAACATGATTAATCATACCCCTTGTAAATTGGTTGTTTGTTGTATTTTTCGCAACTTTCAAAAATGCATAACTTTCTCATTTTTGTCCAATTTCACATACACGTGAAAATAAGGAATGAATTTGGACATAAATGAGAAAGTTATGCATTTTTGAAAGTTGCAACCACTGTTATAGGTATGGTCTCTTCAAATTGTCTGAATCGCCAATGCCTCTGTGATGTAGTGGCTGACAACCATTTGTTGCAAACAAAAAAAACTAAAAAATTTAAATCTTCAACAATGTATGACTCGGAATGGTCTTTTCTTTTTAGAGGACCTATACTGAAATCGTGAGAGCTAGTTTATCTTAGAATTCAAGCATTTGTTATTGATAAAAAGTTTATATGAAACGGCATCCAGGTTGTATTCAGCTTGTTATTTATCATGTGAACATTTTCAGTACGATCATTTGTTACTATAGACCTGAGGTGTTACATGCGCTGGTCAACCATTGTGATGATTTGAATTTACACTGTGTCTGAAAATATGTGTTATGCAACAACAATCACATCGGTAGCATGATTTGATGAAAGCAATTAATTCATAGGATCAGTCGTGTGTCGAGAAAGAGGTAACTATAGGGTGATGAAATATAACTGGGCTTTTAAAAGTGGACGCGTGGCAAGGGACCGTTATGTTCTACCCCTCCGGGGAACTTTTATCTTTCATTATGAGAATAAACTTGATTTATTTTGATGTATTCTTGTTTGATCCGACTACTTTTATTGATGTTTCCTGTTCCTTGCAAAAAGTTAACATTTATTTAGGAGGGGGGGGGGGGGTGAGAGAGAGAGAGGGGGGAGATAGAGAGAAGGGGGTTAGAAGGACTGAAACGGTAAAATCTAAATGAGGCATAGCCAAATTATTCATGTCCCTTTTCTTTTAAACTTCATTAGCAGAATGGTATTGCAATGAATAAAGCAATTCATTTAAAACAGGACAACCAGGGCTACTGTCGGAGTTAATGCCCTGGTGTCCTTTGGTTGAGAATGAAAATCCATATTTAATGGTCCCTCGGATAGGACAAAACACAAATGTTAATTTATTCAAGCCTATAAGTATGAGGGCCCAATATGTATAGTATATACATGTACTTACATATTATGTCCCGGATATAATGTGCACTGTGCATTCACGCAAAAGAGAAAAGAGAAATATATAGAGAGAGGAGGGGGCAGACCGTAATAGGGATAGCTACAGAAACAAGCTAAAAGTTAAATGGGGGGGGGGGGATGTTTCCTCTCTTTAAGATCATTCTATCTTTGCTTTATGGTCACATTTTGTTAACCGACAAGGAGGGGGGTATATAAGCAAGCCCTTTACAGATATACCCTGTGCACCATCTCCACGGTCTGGGGGGAATATTCTACCGTATAATATCCAATTATAAAGGACTTTCGAGATTTTCAGAGATTGGCGCTCCTGTCCGTTTCAAACGCTGTTAGATTATCAGCGCAGGGTCGTCGTCATACTAGTTGAATGTAAGAGTACACGGTGGGGGAGGGGGTTGGGTTTGGATCGAGCCTGTGCGTGTATACAACATTCCAACAATTTTCCAACATGAAAAAAGGGTCCAACATTTACTGGCAATTATAATTATATCATGGCCATTAAAATAGTTTCAAACTTGAGCCCTAGCCGCAGAGGCGGCGGAGCGACTTGCAAAGTGGGGGGGGGGGGGGGGGCACCAACAAAAAAGGGCACCTACAAAGGGAAATCTCAAAGCGAAAATATACAATTTTTAGACATTGGTATATACCCCTATAATTTGATTACATTATCGGGGATGATTTCAATATTTGTTGCTCTTTATACATCGTATAAAATATTTCTTTAGCATCATACCTTGCAGTTGGGTGTGATGGTCGAAAAAAAATCATTTGCGAGCGAGCAAAGCGAGCGAGGAAAAATATAAGATTTGTGAGGTCGCAGTACGAAAACTACATCTTATAAAGAGGAAAAAAACAATCCTCATCGGGTTGTAAATAAGCACATTCTCATAACAGTAAAACTGAAAAGACCTTTGATAAGTAACTTAATTATAACATCTATAAATGTGAGCGAGCGTAGCGAGTGAGCTTTGGGAGATATTGCTCTTAGCCGCTTGAAATTAGGGGCACGTTTAATGATGATAGGAAAAGGGGATACTTAACGAAAGAATAAGACACTTATTAGAAAATAAAAGGAGCACAAAGTACAAAGGGTTATTATCAGAGGTGAAAATGGGGCACTCACTAGGGATGAAAAGGCACTTTTGAGAATGGAAATTGGGCATTTGTCGACGGAAAAGAGGCAACCATCAGATTTTGATAGGGGCATTTCTGAAAAAGGGATAGGTTCCTCATAAGAAAGGAAAAGGGGCACGTATCATTGTTAAAAATGTTAACTTTATCAGAGGTGAAAAGGGGCACTTATCGCATCTGAAAAGGGGCAGACACCATATATGAAAGAGGCACTTATGAGAATGAAAAAGGGGCACTAATAATAAATGGAAATGTGCATTTGTTGAAAGAAAAGGAGCACCGATCAGATTTTGATAGGGGCATTTATTGGAGGTGAAAAGCGGATATTATGAAGGAAAAAGAGCATTTATTAGGAAGGAAAAGGGCACGTGTCAAAATAAAAGGGGGTGTTATTAGAGATGAAAAGAGCACTTATCAGAAGGAAAAGAGGGCACTTGTCAAAATAAAACGAGTATCTCTCAGAATTGAATAGGATCATTTACCAGACTTGAAAAGGGGCACTAGTAGGAGAATGAAAAAGGACTATTTTCATAGGTGAAAAGGGGCATTTATGAAAAGGCGAAGGGCTCTTTGTTAAATGGGGGCACTTATCATAAGGAAAAGGGGCACTTATAAGAAAGGAAAGGGGGCACATGTGAAAATATAAGGTGTGGTTATCCGATTTAAAAAGAGGTAGTTATTAAGAGGAAAAGGGGCACTTCTTACAAAGGAAAAAGGGCAATTGTCAAAGTAAAAGGGGCACCTCTAAGATTTGAATAGGGCAATTATCAGAGGTGAAGGAGGCGCTTGACAAAAGTGAAAAGGGGCGCTTCTCGTACCCGAAAAGGGGCACCTACTAGAGATTAAAAAGGGCACTTATGAGAATGGAAAATAGATACTTATTGCAAAGGAAACTGGGAACTTGTCAGGGAAAAGAGGTACGTGTCAAAATAAAAGGGGCACATATTAGAGGTGGAAAGGGGATGGGGCATTTTTACCGATTAATAGGGGCACATATAAAAGTAATAGGGGCACTTTTTATGTAAAAAGGGCGCTTCTTACAAAGTTAAAGGGGCACTTTCCTATGGAAAAGGGGGCACTTTTTGGGTACTTGAAAAAGTGGGGGGGCACTGTGCCCCCCCTGCCCCCCCCCCCCGGGTCCGCCGCCTCTGCCTAGCCGTCGCCAGTCCTTTATTGCGAGTGTGGGTGTGCCGGGGCTGGACAGCGCCACCTCACTGTCCTTACTTTGTTAAGGTAGGGGAGTGGAATTAAATCCACTCTTTTAGGAGTTCACTTTGTTTTGGAGTTAAATCAACTTCAAATTTTAGTTGGATGAATTCCGTATTAGAATCAGGGGCGTCCCAAATGGGGGGGGGGTGGGAGGGGGTGTGGGGTGCGACATCCCCCATCTGTCAGGAGATTGTCGGTAAAATTGCGCTGCCGTCGCGAAAAAAGAGAAAAGGGGGTGGGGAGAGAGGGAAAGGGAAAGAAGAAAAAACAGAAAAGGAAAGGAAAAGAAAGAAAGGAAAAGAAAAGGAAGAAAAGAGAAGGAAGAAAAGAGAAGAAAGAAAGAGAAAAAATAAAAAGAGGGAGTAGAGGAAAGAAAGGAAAAGAAAGAAAGAGAAAGGAAAGAAAGAAAGGAAAAGAAAAGAAAGAAAGGAGAAGAAAGAAAGAGAAAAAAGAAAAAGAGGGAGGAGAGGAAAGAAAGGGAAAAAAAAAGGAAAAAAAAAAAGAAAAAAGAGAAAAGGGAAACAAAACAAACGGGGGTGAAAGAGAGGAGAGAGAGGAGGGGTAAGAGCCTGAGAGAGGAGTGGGAGTAAAATAGAGAGGGGGGGGGGGGTTGTTGGGTGGAGTCGTCTCGTCAAGGGAGCAAGAAAGACACGGGTAAATATGGTGCTGTGTCGGGTCAGATGTGTCGGTATTCTTGAAGTCGGTGAGATGTATATTGTCGGTCGGCCGACAAGTTTTTTTATCCGTTGTGACGACTTTATCGAGAGTGACTACAATTTTCTCGATGTTTCACTTTCCTATAATATCAGCTAAAGAAATCAGAGGTTTACAATTTTCGGGGAAAATAAATTCAACAACGGTACGACGATTCGTCTTCCTTTCTCTCTATTTTGATGAAACGCCAAAAATTCCGCGCTTCGCGCAGGAGGGGAAAACTTAATTTAGACGAGTCGAGAACGGTACAATGAACGGTCTTCTTTCTCAAATAATTTAAGGAAACGCGGCGTCAAAGCTTCCGCGATTCGCGCAGGAGGGGGGGGGGGAACTGAATTCAGACAAATTAGGGTTAAGAGTCGCGAACGGTACAACGAATCGTCTGCTTTCTCTAATAATTTAAGGAAACGTCAAAGCTTCCGCGCTTCGCGCGAGAGGGGGAAACTGAATTCAGATAAATAGGGCTTAATAAGAGTCGAAAACGGTACAACGAATCGTCTGCTCTCTCTAATAATTTAAGGAAACGTCAAAGCTTCCGCGCTTCGCGCGGGAGGGGGAAACTTCATTGAGACAAGGACTAAGAGTCGAGAACGGTACAATAAATCGTATTTTTTCCTAATAATTTAAGGAAACGTCTAAGCTTCCGCGCTTGAGGCCTATCACCCACGCGCGCTCTTTAAGTGACTCGCTTGCCCACTACCGCCCCTCCCTAAAATAAGATCCTAGCTCCGCGCCTGTATTTAAATATGTAGCTATGATGCTGACAAAGATAACGAACTAATTCGTATATTTATGTTGTCGAGGAAAATGACCATTTGCGCATACGCAAGTACTATAGATAGTCCATAGGAAAAACAATCTAGCCTTCGGCCCCGGGTTTATAGGGTATAATTTGTAGATATTGGGACATTTAATTTTGTCGGTAATTGGTGGCTAGTTTTGTCGGCAATTGTTGGCCTCTACACCCCCCCCCCCCCCCCCCCCCCCCACTGAAAAAGGTCTGGCGATTCTACTGAGTAGAAGAGGTTTGATTCCACTGTAAAAAAAAAGTGACCACTAACATGACAGAATCATCCACTCCTATATAATTAACATGTTTAGTGAATACCTTCCCTTCTCTTCGAGAAACCATTAATCGGAAGTGATAAGTAGTCTTTGATCATTTGTTCCGTTTTTCTTGCATCAAGTAATCAATTCTAGTTAGAACGCCCAAAAAGATAATCCAAGAACATGCCAAAGGGGAAACTAAAATAGACTTAGTATTTTTACACCAATGGAAAATTTATAAATCACTAAAATAAAAATAAAATTACTTGAATTCCAAATCTTCGAAAAGCGGAATACATTGACGCTTTTCGATCCCCGGGGAGGGGGTACTCACATATTAGGACATACGGGGTGTGCCGCTCTAATGGGTCACTTTTTCACAAAAAATCCCTAAACATGGGTCAAAATTTTCAGATGCTTGCCATGCAAACATCCGCAAAACACACGAAATTTGTGAAAAATGACCCAAAATGACCCCTAATAATGAGGTTTCGAGGCTTGAGCGGCACACCCCCGTCCAAGCCAAATCTGAGTTTCCCCGCCCCCCCCGGGCTTCGATCCCACATTCCTCCACCGTATATTAAAGTATAGTAAAGTAGAGTATAGTATACAAATACATACTGCCTTGAGAGGTTCTGGTTAAAACTATGCGCAAGAGGTGACTCCAATAGTACTATTTGCTGAGGGGCGCAGTCCCGAAGCAAATGGTACTTTGGGGTCACCGAGGCCCATAGTTTAACCATTATGTAAAAATGTGTAGAACAGGTGTCACATGCATATTCACCTGTTCTACACATTTTACATAATAGCAGTCAAGGGATGTTCCTTTGTCTACCTGAGGAACTGTATATTTTGTCCGCTTTCATTGTCTGTCATGTTCATAGTGAGACCAGCTGCATTTTTCATTGGTTTTCTTTTATCAAACACCAACATGACCCATGCTATGACAAACAGAGTGTTATCTGCTGCAACAGCTTTGAATACTGATGTTGTTGACAGTTTAAGGAGCAAAGTTATTCAGACTTTTGAGGCCTTGGGTATTGACCTGGAGAATGAAGAATGTAAGAATCTCTTAGCTGAATTTGATTCAAAAACAAATATTCACAAGGTAACAGCTATTATACTAACCGACCAATCAGATCAGGTTATGCAGTCAGCACTCGATGTTAAGTGCTGCATATTGTTATAGCACTCGTTTTCTGCACTCAAATATTCAGCACGTTTCGGTTTCCTTGTTAAAGTTAACCCGTCAAGTGCTGATTTTGGCACTTCAAGTGCAGAATCTCACTCAGCACCCAACATTTAGCACCTCAGTTTTTTGCGTGTACCTCGAATAGAAGGCATGGTATATTTGTTTTATATCCTGCATCAAAAATTTATTTTAAAAAAAATTAAAAAAAAACATTTTTGGGAGAAAAAAATTGCAGAGCAAAAAAAATGTCAATTTTTATCTAAAAAGATTTAAAATATTTTGTTTTCATTAAATTAAGATTTGAAAAAAAAAAATCACATTGTTTTTCAACTCCCAAATAGTAAACCAAAAATAGTACTCTCATATAGTACTTTCTAAAAAAAAGGGCAAATATTTCTGGCCATGTGACGAGCTCTCAACCAATCAAAGCCAACAAATTTTTGATGCAGGATATCATAAAGTATAGTATGGTAAAGTAGAGTATAGTAAAGTAGAGTATCAGAGCTCGTTGCCCTTAGATTGTGTCACATCTAACCAATATCGTGGTTTGTATTTCACTGTGGAGAGTTGAGAAAACATCCATAGTCCTCATGTTGTTTGTACATTCCGCCTCCGTCGGGCAACCAAGAAGACGATGGTGAGGATCACGGATAAACAGTTGATGAAACCAAGGTTAAGAAACACTATTGTATAGGATCCAGTCTTGTCCTTGATCATACCTGTCCAATCAGGTGAAAAGAAAATGAGACAAAATTATTAGGCGCAAGTTGTAAGAAACGGTAAAATCCTATTCTTAAGGAAGTTGTGCAAGTGCTAATATACTTGGTATAATTATCAAGCTTGACAACTATTGGCAAAGAATGAGGCTATTTCCCTCTATAGATTTTCATCATAATATGAACAAATTGGTGTTGTTATCCCCCTCCCAGTATATACAAAGGAAAACTCTCCGCAAAAAGTAATTGATGGGACTCTGGGACGGGAAATATTGCCGAAATCATTTATTTTTTTAATTGTTGGCCTTTATACTTTAAACAATCTGCATTTCCACCTTTTTGAAAATCATGGATCTGGCCCTAAACAAGCCCATTTCAAGAAAAAGGGTTGAAGTATTAAGGCGCATGTAGATTAAATGATACTGATGTGAGTGATGTCTTAGACTTCATTTCCTATTCTGACCAAGAATATTTGTACAAGTTGTACCTTTCACGTACCTGACAAAAGACTTCCGACATTCCCTCCGAAACCAAACACCAAACCAATAAACCCCGCGGCAACAGTGAAGTTTTCGTCTGAAACGGAACATTTCAAGAAGGCAGAAGAAGCCATTCCTGAGCTGAAGATACACAACCCTTGGATGAACGCCGTGACGCACATGACTGGGAACGATGTTAACAGGGGGTCGATTAAGAAGGTAGTTGATGATATCACACTCAGGATCAGGTACACGGTGATAAAGTCAGCTCCACGGAAGAGGAGCAATATGGAAAGAACTCGTCCAATAATTCCACCTCCTCCACCAATTGATGACAACAAGACGGCTTTGGAACCTGGGATTTCATGCCATATTGCTCTCGGAACAAGGAATAGAGTCCAGGACTGTATTGAAAATGACATGAAAAAAAGACAAGGTAGTGCAAGTGATAGGAGAGGTTCTTCGACGAAAATACAGTGCCGAAAGTGCTGCCACAGTTTCTGCTTCGTTGATAGAACGCTTTCATTTTTCGATTTGTCCCTAATTTGATCTTCTTGATGTTGGCTAATTTTTGTTGACGATGGAGCTTGGTCGTCGGAACTAACTAGAGCACCATCAGCTACAGTCATTTCAACAACATGATCATCACTTTTGGAATCGATTAAAGGTCTTTCCTCTTCCATTTCTTGACTCCCTTTACCTTCATTTTTTATCCTTGTAGATTTATGGGGACGCTCTTTTGTCCTAAGAGCGACACTTGCAACAATTGCATGTAAGCTGATTCCTCCTAAGATCAACATGGCACCACTGAACCCGTAAGCCTGTAGTGACCTCTCAATGATCACAGGAACAACTAATGCACCTACAGTGGTTCCTAGATTGCTAACTGAGTTCATGAAGATAAAATCATCCTTGAAGTAGTCGTTGAGTAAAACTTTGGCTGGTAGGTACCCCATCGACAGTCCAATTCCTTTTCAGGCAAGCATGCGGAGAGAAAAGACAAGATGAGGTGACTGTATTAACATGATATCATTGAAACAAGCTCAAACAGAGTTTTTGAATAATTGAAAAGGTGAAGACAATTTTTGTAATGACCATGTCTTTCGAATATGTCAGTGTTATATATTTGGAGATATCAGCGTAGACGGATGGCCTGCGAGACCTACATAATTATAGGCTCACACACAAATTAGTATGCATTATCTCTACTCCTTAGGGACTAAACGCAGAAATACCTAC
The DNA here is from genome assembly GCA_035222895.1 of Strongylocentrotus droebachiensis. Lineage (NCBI taxonomy): Eukaryota > Metazoa > Echinodermata > Echinoidea > Camarodonta > Strongylocentrotidae > Strongylocentrotus > Strongylocentrotus droebachiensis. Next base: position 28,253 of record JAVYIG010002497.1, on the reverse strand, counting down.
GAAAGGAAAGAAAGAAAGGAGGAAAAGCTGATTCACTTGGGAATTGGGGACTAACCCCCCCCCCCCCCCCCTCCCCTCCCCGGGTCTCTGTAGTCACCTGTTAGAGCTAGGCAGAATCCGAGAGGGATTACAGATGTCAGATAACCGGCAATGATGATTCCTAACGATGATATGATAGCTCCAATGACCGCCATCACTCGAGGTGATATGTAGCCGCTCTTTAGTACGTAAGCTATGGGATGACCTGTATGTGGGGTGATACAAAATGCATATCATTTCGCAAGTGAATAAAGTAAATTAAAGTATTTCGGTTACACTACTAAGAAGTATTTTCAGAAAATAATGAAAATAACAATATTCTAGATTAAAATTGCGCCTTTAATTCTCTCAGAGTTCTACAGATTTATCATTAGCCCTGTCATCGGATTCAGGTTTGTCCACAGACGACATTTACACCTTCTCCACTCCCTGAGGAGTATTTTGACCAGGCGATTTTTTTTTTTTTTTTGTTGTGTGTGTGGATTTTTGTTGGATTGTTTTAATATATTTATTTATTTATTTTTGTATTAATTATTTTTTATTTTTGTTAAAGGGAGTGTAGCCTGACAAAACTACGTGTTTTCCCGTGGCCTGACTCGGGGCCAATCGGGACTACGGACGACGCGACCGCAGCAATCATGTGCGTGCAACATACGCGGAACCGAAGCGTGAGGAGAACTTCGGTCTATTTCGCGAACGCTGACCATGTAGAGATGAAGACGCTGACTACCGTTAATCAAGTCCATTCGTTTACTTGCAGTTGTCGCAAAGAAGATGTAGAATGCGCTAACCAGTTTGTACAGCTACACAAAGATACTATGTCCTTTTTGCAGCCAACATCAAATTCTGTAGAACTTTGCAGGTATACACTGTCGCTCATAATAGTTGGAATATATTTTTTTTACCCCAATTTATGGAATTATTTTGACAATGATTTATTCCTAATAGATCTAGATAATAGTATACATTCCCAGATTTTATTGAATAATAATTTGCCAGTGTTTTTTTTTTTTTATCTAGATAATAGTATACATTCTCAGATTTTATTGAATAATAATTTGCCAGTGTTTTTTTTATCTAGATAATAGTATACATTCTCAGATTTTATTGAATAATAATTTGCCAGTGTTTTTTTTATCTAGATAATAGTATACATTCTCAGACTTTATTGAATAATAATTTGCCAGTGTTTTTTTTTTGCGTGACTGCTTAAGCATGTGTATGCTACTATGCTTATCAACTAGGGCACCTACGTCCTTAAGTCATAAATGACAGTAATGAGGATTAATGCCCCACAAAAGGGCACTAATACGGCATATCGACACGGTTTTGATCATGGGGCCTCACAGTTACGAGGACATGACTTTGCCACTGAACCATGACTGTACGCAGCGGGGGCTAGGGTAGGGTGCAGTACCCACAAATACAAAAATAACAAATAAAAATGCAATAAATGTTCAATAATTCATTGAATTTTACCCCGGTCCCCAACATGAAAAAATCATCTGTACGACCATGCATTAGATTTTTTTTAAAACAGTATTCTGTAAATTCCCAACATTTCTTGAATCGTTAAAATGGTAACAGCCCAGCGGTCACGTCCATCACCTACTTTGTGGCAAACAGACACATTATGATACACCAACAAAAAATCATAATTTACAACCATGAAAACATTTATTGAACAATTTGCTTTTCATTAGTTCATGTTTTTTCTTGTTATCAGTTTTTTCTCAATGTTTCCACATTAAATTGTTATAACTCGCATTTGTATTGTAATCAAGTGCGAAGTTTTAAATACATTATATTGAAATGCGTACAATGTTTTTTATACAATTTATTTCTAAAAATACAAATACCTGAAATTAAAAATAAAGTTAATGTTCTTAATCAGTTACCATGGTAATAGCTCTAGTGGTCACACCCACCGCCAACTTTAGGGCAAACAAGCACATTCTGATAAAAATATAAAAACATAAAAACATAAAAACTTAATTCAAGTTGCCAGTGTTTGACCCATGGACTAATACTGCTAGTACCTGTGAGAATTGCCATATACGGTACATGTAAACTGTAGATGTACATGACTGTATAGTGTTTTCTATATATTAAAAATGCACATCATCATGTAAAAAGACATCAATTCATTAGGATAACATAGAATGACTTAACCATCACACTATCTGGTCATTTATTTTCTGTGTGTGGCGTGACAACATGTATGATAACTTAAATCAAGAAAAAATGCTTAAATGGACAGATTTTTGTTAAAACTTGTGTGCATAAAATAGGAAATATGGGTAACAAATTTTATGACCCCACATTCACACGTTTATGTTTCATTGCGCCATAAATGTGTGTAATATCCAACATTCACATAAATATTAAACAGGTTTATTATTTAAAACTCATAACAAAAACTTTATGAATTGAAATGTCTTCATCAGATGGTATATTTGGTTTAAAACATAAAATCATGATTTTGACATTCTTTCATATTATTAGCCAGAAATGACATTTTTAGTAAAAGAAATGCATATGGCATCCGCCCCTATATTATTCCTTAGTATTTTTGCACGAGTTTTAGCATGGATACCATATCACTACCCCAAAATACCATGGCATATTTTTTCTGTTAGTTGGCTGGTCTACTAATATGCTTGTTGGGCATAATATTTCATTCCAAATTGTTTCCACGTCTGACTTGATATAAGATTATGCATGATTTCGTTCCATCGTTATGTGTTAAATGAAAATTATCGAAAATAATCATTTAATTAATGGCAATGATTAGGCTATGAATGTTTTTTCTTAAAGGCGATGATTTTACTTACATGATAAATACATCATCGATGTAGGCAGGCTGCAGACAAAGCCCATAGTAGAAGCATCTGTTGAAAACACATTTATCATAGTTGGTATCAAGACTCCGAAAGACTTCGTTACTGCTACTTCAAGAAACAAAATGATGAATTTGCTTCCGATTATGACATATCTCCACTTATCGGGTGAACCTCGCATGTCTTTCATTTTTTAATCAAATTTTGTATCAACTCGTGATTTTGAACACATTACAAGTCATGCAGTCACTTTATCGAAGACGTAAAGAATCTAGGTAGCCCATATAGCTACGTAAATTGTATGCTTTCGAAGACGATAATATATGTGTTAGGTATTGCCTGTGGGGCGCCTAACACAATGAATCGTCGGTTTGTGCAGGGGCGTAACCATAACCAGCGATTATGGTGTCCGAGGTGCGCCTTTTTTCCGGCGAGAGAGCAAGACGATTAAGCGGTTGATTTTCTTTTTCATTTTTTTCTCCAAAAAGTCTTAATATGCGTTTAACCGTCAAGGAATTCGCAAGGGAGAGCTGCAAAGAAACGGAAGGTTTCTAATTTAGAATATTAATAAGCAGTTTTCAACACTTTTCCATCAAATTAATGGAGCACAAAATCTGAAGTAACAGTCGTAATTTAGGAAAGTAGCCAAGTTAATTTCTTTCAAATGTTTGCAAATGCCATTTTAAACATTCCAATATTGTGGCGCACTATTTAACAAGAAGTTAATAAAACTTATAGGGAACGAAGCAATTAGTTTTTTACCCTAATATTATATTGTAAACTACATCCTATATTATTTTGTGCGCGAAATAACGACATCGTTTAAGTAACGTAATTAGTCAAGCGACTGTGCCTTAGCAAATTTCTGAATTTAATTCCTTAGAAACTATTTTCATTGTCACCTTACCTTGCATATTGGGGGCGCATAATAATTCTTAAAGATCACAAGAGTTCTTCTCCTTTATCTCTCTCTCTCTCTCTCTCTCTCTCTCTCTTTACTTTTTTTTTGCGCCCCTTTGCGTTCCAACCGGGGCACGTGCCCCTGTCTCCTCCGTAGAGTCGCCAAAGTCGTCCACACTGTAAATTTGTGTTTGTTCTAATTCTCTATGAAAAGATTTCTAAAAAGGCGACATCTATTGTTAGAAATAATAAAGAATTCCTTGTCTGGGGTTTTAAAGAATGGAGTGGTTCTGGACAAAGCAAAGTTTGAACCTAAAGGGCAAGTTCAACAGATTTGCTGTATTTGCAGCATTTGCTGTATATTTTTGTGTATGTCCCGAATCTCTTTGAATTGCCTCCCCTTGTAAAAGCATACTAGTTTGTTTTCACATTTTGTTTTCTCTATCATAGAATAACTCACACTTTGATAGTATTTATTGTTATAATAGTAATAATGTTGTTATTATTGAGTTCGTACATTCTCGTTTGTTATCAATGTGTTCTTTAACACCCTTCTTACTTTGATTCCTATGTTTTTCGAATGTTTCATAATTTTGATAACTTCCAATCATATCAATAATAATGCTCCACAATCTTGCTAACTTCCAATATTACCGTATCCATATGATTGTTTAAACAGACAATTTTCTGCATTTAGCACACTCTTATCATACATGCATAGTCTGAACAGCTCTTTTTTCAATCCTTTCTGATAATAATCCTAACAGTTTTTTTAATCCATATTACCGTATAGTAACATATATTTTGCTGTATTTTGTGTATCATTTACCAAAGTTAGTCTGAACAGATTATTTTTTAATGCATGGCATGATTATTGTATGACATGTTATAAATTAATTTGCTTCTGATCTCCGTCACATGTGCCTAATGAGGGTTAATTTTAGTTACACATTCATGTATCATTATGTTTACCTTATCTTTATCTTTTGTTTTATGTATGCACCAGCCAATATGGAGAGCCTCTCGACAGAATTGTTAAATTCTTTTAGGTGATCCCCAGTCATTGGCTGGTGCTAAATATCATACTGTTAATGTTATATAATTTTGTTAATCCTGTGATGTTTCCTATGTATTGTTATCATCTTGCCTGGAAATAAAATAAATAAATATAAAATAATAAAAAAGATTTCTAAAAAGGCGATCATAATTATATTGTTAGAAATAATGAAGAATTCCCTGTCTGGGGTTTAATAGAATGGAGTGGTTTTGGACAAAACAAAGTTTGCACCTAGGAAGTGTGTCGCTAATGGTCAAGTTCAACAGATTTGCTCTATTTGCAGCATTTTACTATTATTCGTTTTCCTTACAAACTTAATTCTAATGTTCAATGCAGTAAATCAGGAGTCATAGTGAAGCTTATTCGATGTTAATTTATATTTCAAAATGAATTGCAAAATGACTATACAATGACTTACAATGCAAATGGATCGGCATATTACGGACAAGTCTGAAGAATGTAATGTCAAAGATATACAGCATGTTTTGCTATAAAAAATAAGTTTGTTTAAGTAGTTACCTAAATTTCATGGCAAACCTTAAAATGAACGACATTTTAAAGTTCAAAAGTCATTATCTGGGTGGGTAGGCCTATGTATACGTTACTGTTTGAAGTATATATTTAAAGTTCATTTCAGTCATTGAAACCTTGGACATCATTCTAACTAGAAGTGCGTGATTGATTAAGATTTATCGAAAAAATTATCAATTCAGGTCAAAGGAGACAGAATATAATTATGTTAAATTCTCGAGCAACATGACATTTTGTCTGGTGTAAAACAGTGTCAAAATGATTAGAAGTGTCGTAGTCGAGTGGTTTAAGCACTTGACTTGCAATTCAAAGGTCGTGGTTCGATCCCCGACACAGCACTAATGTCCTTTGGCAAGGCATTAATATTCATTTACCACACTCGACCCAGGTGAGGCAAATGGCTACCTGTTAGGAATTAATTCCTTGGAATGCTAGAGCGCTGTAATGGCAGCTATAGGCTAAAGCCGGGGTAATAATTATAAATGCGCCTTGGAATAGAATTTCTAGATAGACGGCGCTATATAAATGCCTAGTATTACCATTATTATTATTATCCCTGTTTGGCAAGGTATAATAGAGGAAGTAGACTTTAACTGGATTACTCTGAATGAGAATTTTTTGCTAAAATTCACTTGTTCATGATTCAAATAATTAGGAAGCTCCTTCATAACACACGTTGTCAATCAGAATTTCTTCTTTAATCCTGAGAATAAACTTGAATTATTTTGATCCATTTCTGTTTAGTCCGACAAGTATTATTGGTGTTTCCTGGTAATTGCGACAGATTAAAGGGAGTGTATCATGGCAAATACTGGTTAACGCCATCTACGTCTTTTTTGGACAACTGCAGTAAACGAATGGACTTGATTAAAAGGGAGAGAGAGACTGAGAGAAGGAGGGAGGGACTGAGAGAGAGAGGGAGGGAGGGACTGAGAGAGAGAGAGAGAGAGAGAGAGAGAGAGAGGGGGGGGCTGAAACAGCGAACTCTAAATGAGGCATAGCCAAAAATATACATGTCCCTTTTCTTTAAAACTTTAAAAGCAGAATGATATCACAATGCTTCAGAGAATAAAGCACATTTATTTGAAACGGGACGACCAGGGCTCTTGTCCGGGTCAATACTCCGGAGTCCTGGGATTAGGACTTACTTTCCGCATTTAGTGGTCCCTCGGATTCGACAAAATAAATGGTTCATTTCTTTAGTCTTATAATTTACAAGCATGTAGGCCCAAAATGAACGTACACTATGCATTCACGTAAAAGAGAATACATGAGTTAAGAAAGAGAGATGAGAGAGAGGGGAGGTGGCAAGGCAGTAGTAGAAGTAGTAGTCGCTCTATGCAGATCGAATTTATTTCAATTTCCACATAATATAAACAATCATGACAAGATAATCACAATAATAAACGTAATGATATAACAGAAAATTAGCAGAGTAAAATATTTGACATTTTTATATTGTCTTGTAATGCGAAATTATTTAGTTACAGGAAATGAAAACGAACCTACTTGGAAGTAATGCTTGTTGGGTGTAGGTTCACACAATAATAATTTATAAAACTTTATACATTCTTAACTGAATTTTGAAAGATTACGGTGTCAAAGAAACATGAAGGACACATAAAACGAAACAAAAAACAAATACGAATAGTGGCAGGATGTCAAGATGAGGATGGTAGATGAAGGAAATAAGGGTGAGAGAGTGACAAACAGGGAAAGAGGTAGAAAAAAAGAGAGAGAGAGAGAGAGAGAGAGAGAGAGAAAGAGAGAGAGAGAGAGAGAGGGGGGGGGGGGAGAGGGTGGCCACGGAGGAACTATTTTTGAGTAGTATGATATGAAAACAAATCATACAGGAACCACAATTTCGATGTGAAAAAAATGGCCAGTCCGGCCAAATACGAAACAACTGGGAAGCTAGTTATTTTGAAACAATGATAGCCTAGGAAACAAAATAAAAGTTAAACGGGGAGGGGTAATACTTGTTCTCATCTTTTTATGATCGTTTTATCTTTGATTTCTGATTGCATTTCGTTAATGCACAGGGGCGGGGGGGGGGGGGGGGTCATAATACAAGCGCTTAACATAATATTACCCTGTGCACCATCTCCACTCTCTGGGGAATATTCCTACTATATAATCACCGTGAGGGCATTTCAGGTACTGTCACAGCAGTACTCAATTTATTTCGAAATCAGTACACGTATACAAGTTAAATAACATGAACAAAGAAATTCAATAATGCTACTAAACTCAAAAAGTGAACTCAATCGAGTTAATAAACATATTTATTATTAAAATGAAGGAAAAAATTGAAGTGGTTAATGGACTGTATACTTCTATTTCTATCAAATAATATGTTCAAACCTTTACCCACAATTACCTCATCTATGAAAATTACAAAACAGGAAAATATGTATACAGTAATCAAAACATTTTTCGAAGTATATAGTATCGAAATCCTAAGGCATATTTACAACGATTCAAAAAGTACTTGTCCCCGAAACGTAAGCACAAGCAAAAGTGAGGTAAAATAATATTTGTCAAGGTCTCCCTATTGGGAAAAAAATACATACACAGGCACTAAACGGTTTGTTTTCCAATTATCATGGACTTTCGAGATTTTTAAAAATTGGCGCCCCTCCCCTCTTCAGACGCTATAGAAGTTGGAAACACTGTGAAGAGTTTGCATTTGCTTGGCACAAGGGATTGTCTGACCATTATTATTTGGTAGTTTTCAATACAATAAACCTGCTCATATTATTATCCCATAATCCCATTATCCCGTATTTGAAGGTTAATTGATGTTTGGATGTTGATTGGCTTATAATACAACATGTATTGCTGTATATTGCATAAGTGGAAGTAGGCTTAGAGACAATCAATATTCTTTAGTCTATATTTCTTGTCTTGTATATACTAGTTTATGATTATTATTTTCTATTTCTTTGTTATATGTCATATGGGTAGTCGAAGCATAATAATAGTGCAATAATAGGTGAATCACATGCAGATTGCAGTATTGATTGATAAGCTCGTTTTCCTAAAACGATATTTACACCTGAGATTATGTATGTGTTGTGTGCTGGAGGAATACAACATATTTCTATGTTAGTATTATTATTTCTAAATCTGAGAGGGTATAGATTAGCGCGTTTCGATGAGATTGTCTAGGTACAATGAAGGTCATATAATTTAGAGTTAGGGTATAACGAATCACCATCTTAGAACAAAACATTTATATCACTATCTGTATATGTTACTCGATAAGTGTTTATTCGATTTGATAATGAAACTGTTCTTATAATAATGTAGATGTTAGTTAAATAGGAACTCTGTAGGGCCATGCATTATGGTTCAAGGCATGCCCACATAGAGGATTTTCTTATGTTAGGGGTCGGGGCCAAATGCAATGAATTATTGATAATTTATTGCATATTTTTGTTGTTGGTATTTGTGGAGGCGGCGACGTACCGTAATTCAACTTTGAACGCCTAAAACTCCTAAGCTTCCAGGGGAGCTGCCCGCGGGATTCCATCAAGGGCCCTATAGGCGAGCCTCTAGATGCTCATCTGACCGTAATTTATTGCCTAAAACCCTAAGCTTCCGGGGTCTCCGCCCCTGGACCCCACGCCAGTGACACAAATAAGGTAAAATATATGCACATCTGACCGTAATTAAATTGCCTAAAACCCCTGAGCTTCCGGGGCTCTGCCCCCCGGACCCCACCTAGGGCCCTATAAGGCGGACCCCTGGATGCTTATCTGACGGTAATTTAATGCCTAAAACCCCTGAGCTTCTGGGGGCTCCGCCCCCTGGACCTCGCGCCAATTAGTGTCCTGCAAGTGTCACAAACAAGGTATCAAAATATGCTCATCTGACCGTAATTAAATGCTTAAATGCAAAAACTAACAGAAAGAAAATACTAGATATGATTCAATTAGAAGCCCTTAAGATAAGCTCTGGTACAACGTTTTTCACTTCTTTAGCGGCATTACAAATATAATGTGGATATAATTATGCCACTGGAAATCAGACGGATTCTAATCAGCTCAAAACAAAGAATAAAAATCGAATCGTCTGACAAAAACCATCCTACTAACTAGAGAATATCTACTGGATTGCTGGCAATATCGCCTCCTACGTTGGAAAAATGAAATTCCTTTTTATTTGAGGACCATCAGACCAGATGGACCAATCAAATTATATATTCCAGCCAAACATCCAACATGGCTTTCTTCTCACCCCACTGTTTCCACTGACCTGTCAGAAATGATGTCAAAAAAGAAAGTTTTAACTACGATATGAGAATTAAGACAATTGAACACAATTAATGAAAAATGGTCAGAACACCTACATAATATACAGATGGATCAAAGAGCCAGAATCAAAAGTATAATGTACGGAAAATAGGTACGAAGTTTCGATTATATAGATATGACAGGCAAGGTAAACAACGTAAAATGTGGGGAGCCTTAAAAAAGCATAGCTTGTATGTGAACAGGCTCCCGCACTGAGTTACACAATAAAGTAGGTCTGAATTTAAAAGGTATTATAGGAGGCGAAAACGGAGTAGTATAGTATGAGATTTTAGAGACGTAAAAGAAAGAAAAATTTAAGAAGAAAAGAAAAATAGAATAAAGAGTAAAGAAAATAATATAATAATGATAAGTAGGAGAAGGTGAAGAAGGGAAGGAGGAATAAAAAGAGGAAGACGAAAAAGAAGTGGAAGAAGAAGAGGCAGAAGAAGAAGGAGAAGAGAAAGCAAATCTATGAAATCAATGGCATTATGTCTGCATTCTCCCCCCCCCCCTTCCTCTCCCTCTCTCTTTTTTTTTCTCTCACGCTCTCTTTGTCTCTCTCTCTCTCTCTCTCTCTCTAACACTTACATTACTGAGGCTATATCCTATTCTGAGTTCATTTCCCCGCGCTTGAATTGGCGTCTGTATTTGCCTGAAATAAGCAAAATACAGGCCAAAACCAGCACGAAAAAGTTTCCAACGTTTATCCCTTCGTAGTACAAAATCGCAATTGGATTTAGCTTTTATAGTAGAAATGATTTCCAATACGTGTGTAGGTAAGTTGCTACAAGTTTTACTTTGATTTGCATCTCTAATTATGAATGCATCCATAGATCTTTCCGAGAGTCATGAGAATATACAACCTGATATGATTATCTGATATAAGGTACTACACTGTTCAAGGTAATTGGTTATTTTTTCCTGTAACATACGACAAAATAGTTTGGACTTTCAAATCTGTACAAAGCATGAAACATCAAAAGAGTATCGGAATATATGATCGCAGTTGGTTTAAGATCAATTATATTAATTGCTACTTCAGTAGTGCAAAGCCAGGGCGTCGCCAGAAGAGCGTGTGGGATGTGACAATCCATCCCCATCAGTATATCCAGTCGGCAAATTTATGTTTATTAAAACCTTGCTGGCAACTCCCAACAACTTGATGACTTTTATTTTCTTCCTTATAAATTGTTTTGTCGAAAATATGTCAACAAATTATTATCTGATTAATGTTATTCTCATTTGTTTGTTAGAAATTTATGGAAAACTTGTCGACATAAAGTCCTCCCCCCCCCCCCTCCCCTCCTCCCCTTCTAGCGACACCTTTTGCACATAACAGGATCACCACGGGAAGGTAGCAGCATGACCCCGTGTTAGTAAAATAATAAAATGAGAAAGAAAAAAGCATGGGCGAAATAATATCAATGGTAATTTTTGTTAATATAATCGGGAACCTCAGTTGGAGTATCGAAAGCTCTGTTGATGATAAAGAAATAACTAAATGGATAAATACATAATAATATAGATACTGAATATCGAAGTGAAAGGTTGCAATACCTCTGGTAAAAAAAACTGAGGCGGTAGCAGCAGCAGCAGCAGCAGCAAGAGGAAGTGGCAGCACCGGTGGCAGCAACAGCAGCAGCAGCATTGTATTGCAGCAGCATTGCATGTCAGCCTTAGTGGCAGCAGCAGCATTGCATGGCAGCAGCGGTGGCAGCAGCAGCAGCATTGCACAGCAGCAGCAGCAGCAATGCATGGCAGCAGCAGCATTGCATGTCAGCCTTAGTGGCAGCAGCAGTGGCAGCAGCATTGCATGGCAGCAGCAGCATTGCACAGCAGCAGCAGCATTGCATGGCAGCATAGCAGCAGCAGCAGCATTGCACGGCAGCAGCAGTGGCAGCAGCAGCAGCAATGCATGGCAGCAGCAGCATTGCATGGCAGCAGCAGTGGCAGCAGCAGTGGCAGCAGCAGCATTGTGCATGGCAGCAACAACATTGCGTGGCAGCAGCAGTGGCAGCAGCAGCAGCATTGCACGGCAGCAGCAGTGGCAGCAGCAGTGGCAGCAGCAGCAGCAGCAGCAGCAGCAGTGGCAGCAGCAGCAGCAGCATTGCACGGCAGCAGCGGCAGCAGCATTGCACGGCAGCAGCAGCAGCAATGTATGGCAGCAGCAGTGGCAACAGCAGCATTGCACGGCAGCAGCGGCAGCAGCATTGTACGGCAGCAGCAGTGGCAGCAGCAGTAGCAGCAGCAGCAATGTATTGCAGCAGCAGTGGCAGCAGCGGCAGCAGCATTGCACGGCGGCAGCAGCAGCATTGCACGGCAGCAGCAGTATTTCATCATCAAAGACAATGGCAGTAGCGGCAGGAGGAGGAAGATGTAGAGAAGGAGTGGGAGGATCTAGAGGGAGGAGGAGAATAAGTGGTGTAAGATTAAACTCACTAGACCACCAACAGCACACATGCATAGTAAAAGGTTACAAAAACAGACAAAGGTATCTTATATACATTTAACGAAACTACAAAACAAGATCAAAATATGAAAATTAATCGAAGTAATGACAGGTCATAACAAAACAAAAAACATCACAGAAATGTTATATAAGATGTAAAAATATGTAACTAATGTACAAAAAATACATTTGCTTTATTAGCGGTTAGTATCATAAATAAAGAAAACAAGTGTTATACTGGTATAAAATAGCAGCATTTGTGTTAATAATTATGGAAATCAAAGCTGTGGAGATGAATGTGGAAGAAACTTACCAAAGCAGTCGACGATATTATTAGTAGCATTGAAATAAAACTGGAACAATTTAGTTCAAGAATGATTTACAAAAGAAATAATAAATGTAACTATCTCTTAATTGTCATAATAATTCCAGCATTGGTACATGTATGTATCTGAAATTATCTTTTTTCATTATTATCAACTCAGTGCAATTCAGCCTACAGGCTATAAATTTCAGTATTCTAAACCATTCAATCAATCAATTAATTACTTTTTCAATTATAGTTCCAGTAAGAGTACACAGATCATGTATTAAGCTCTAGTTTTTTGATGTGAATCATCGCATAATCTTTATAGACATAATAGAACACATCAAACTGCTGAGCTCATGAATATAAATTTGCAACTACCGTGTTTCATACTGGGTTGTTTGTTACTCACAAAAGCTGGTTAAAAATCAAGTTCAACACCGTCCGTACTTCAGGGAACGGTTTTTTAATTTCTCAGCCCGTTTTAATAGTTGCTCCATGTAGCGTCATCCCCGTCATCGCCGTGATCATTGTCGCCATCACATCTTTCGTTTTCTCCCTGCTCTTTATTGCACCTGAATATTGAACACTTCTCAATATAGATAAAGCATGAAATTAGGGCAAGTCCAATGTATTTTGTAATTTGCTGTCCCGTTCGTTACCAAGAATAGAGAGATATACACAAAATATCAATATTATGATAGTCATTTTAATTATTATTTAGTCTGATCCCAGTAATAGTGATATCAATTATTGGGTATACTATACTATAAGAATGTTGATGATGCTGGTAACGTACGGGACTAAATACCTTTAACTTGCTCATTAGATCGTCCCTCTCTCAGTATGTTCCAGTCTGAGAAAACGCTGAATAAACATGTTAGAATGTATGTTTGATATTTTATCGCAACAGTATCCCCTACTTGTGTTATCATGTAAATCAAAATCAATCTTGCCTTTATCAAAATCTTATTTGATGGAAATGGTGGGAAAAATTTAGTATTTCATCAAAAGAATTGACCTTTAACGGCCTATGATGATTTTTTGCATGTGCAAAACAATAATAAAGCAATTGTAAGTTTTTCCATCATATGACAAAGTAAATCATTTAAAAACTGTTATCACCTACCTGTGACATAATAGTAGTAGTATATATCTTACACTCATAGGCACCGGAAGTGGGGGGGGGGGGGCAGGGGGGGGCAGTTGCCCCCCCAATCACAAAAGTGGGGGGGCAAAAGGCATTTTTGCCCCCCCAAAACGCCCCCCCCCTCCAAAAAAAAAAGAAAAAGCAGTAAAGGAGTAAACATGGTTTGTATTTTTAACCCAAAAGAACATAACAATAATAAAAACCTGAATTAAATCACATATACAATATTATTCAAAGAAAAGGAAAGTTCAAAGAAATTAAATTTCATAAACATTGCGCATGCCACCTATACGGTATTTATCAACGGAGGTCTTTATAATAGCGATACGCGCATATCGTGGACATATTGTGCGAAAATGGGAAAGCGTGTCTGTTTTTTTGTTATAGGGGTGAGAAGACATGAGCCCCTGAGCGCTGGCATACTGATGAGGGGGGTGTATTTCTTATTCGATACCAGTGATTTGCAAATGTTGCTGTTATAACATGATTTTTCGGTATTTTTTTGTAGGTCATACCTTTTTATGCATTTTTTGGAAAATAAGAAATTCCCTAATGCGCAGTCGGGCTAAAAATACGCTTTTTTAGAAACCTTTATATTATGGTCTGCAAAGTGGCTGGGCTCGAGCCCCCCCCCCCCCCCCCCCTCTCACATTTTGAAAAAGTATATTAAAGAGAAGAAAAGAAAAAAAGACGGGGAGAAAAAATAAGTGACTTGCCAATGTCACAAATAAGGTAAAAATGCTCATCTGACCGTAATTAAATACCTAAAAACGCTGAGCTTCCGGGGGCTCTGCCCCCTGGATGCTCATCTGACCGTAATTAAATACCTAAAAACCCGGAGCTTCCGGGGGTTATGCCCCCTGGACCCCACCAAGGGCCCTAAGGCGGGCCCCTGGATGCTCGTCTGACCGTAATTAAATACCTAAATCCCCTGAGCTTCCGAGGGCTCTGCTCCCTGGACCCCACTAAAGGCCCTAAGGCGGGCCCCTGGATGCTCATCTGACCGTAGTTAAATATTAAAACATCTGAGCTTCTGGGGGCTCTCCCCCCCTTCTTGAACACGTCAATGGCTTAAAGAGGGCCTCTGGATGCTCATCTAACCGTAATGAAATACCTAAAATCTCTGAGCTTCCGGGGGCTCTGCCCCCTGGACCCCACTAAAGGCCCTAAGGCGGGCCCCTGGATGCTCATCTGACTGTAATTAAATACCTGAAACCCCTGAGATTCCGGGGGCTCTGCCCCCTGGACCCCACCAAGGGCCCTAAGGCGGCCCCTGGATGCTCATCTGACCGTAGTTAAATATTAAAACCTCAGAGCTTCTGGGGGCTCTCCCCCCCTGGAACATGTCAATGGCTTAAAGAGGGCACCGCGATGCTCATCTAACCGTAATTAAATACCTAAAGGGGCTCAGCCCCTTGACCCCCTGTGGAGGCTCACGCCCTGGACCCCACGCCATTTTACGCCTTTCTTTATCGTTAATACTCCACTTTTAAAAATGTAACGTGTAAGATGGTAAGGTGGTGATGCAGATTTTTCGTCTGCCCCCCCCCCCCCCTTCCGAACGTTTTTTCTCATTACGTCACTGCCCCTGGAAGGTGAGCCCCCTGGAATGTTTGCCCCCCCCCCCCCCCCCCCCCAATCCCAAACTGCTTCCGGCGCGCCTGCTTACACTGTACCTGTGATTTCATAGATTATTGATGAAACATGTGATAGATGGAAGGGCAATTTGTTGCTCAGTGGATAATAGTTTGTTGCCCAAGGTCGCGGTAGACACTGGTACATGAAAGGCGACCCGTTAATGACGAGTGATACATTGATGACCAAGGTAGTAGAAGGTGGAAAATGCAATTTATTTCCTTACGAATGAAAGACTATTGACCAAGCTATTGGTGTATGGAAGGGCGAATTGTAGCTTGGCGTAGTGGTAGATGGATGGCGACTTGTTGCTAGACGGAGAGTAGATTGTTGACGAAGCAAATGTTAGATAAAATGTGTGTTGTTACATAGCGAAGCTAGTGATAGATGAAAGGTGAATAGTTGCATGGCGGATCATCGCGGATGGAAGATGTTTGACCAAAAAAGTGGTAGATGAAAGGTGAGTTTTTGCTCGGCGGATGGTAGATTGCTGAAGATGCTAGCAGTAGATGAAATGTGCGTAGTTACATGAGGAATAGTACATTATTAACGAAGCTAGTGGCAGATGAAAGGTGTCTTGCTGCACGGCGGGTGGAAGATTGTTGAAGATGCTAGCAGTAGATGGAAGTCGCGTAGTTACATGAGGAATAGTACATTATTAACGAAGCTAGTGGTAGATGAAAGGTGTCTTGCTGCACGGCGGGTGGAAGATTGTTGAAGATGCTAGCAGTAGATGGAAGGTGCGTAGTTACATGAGGAATAGTACATTATTAACGAAGCTAGTAGTAGATGAAAGGTGTCTTGCTGCACGGCGGGTGGAAGATTGTTGAAGATGCCAGCAGTAGATGAAATGTGCGTAGTTACATGGAATAGTACATTATTAACGACACTAGTGGTAGATGAAAGGTGTCTTACTGCACGGCGGGTGGACGATTGTTGAAGATGCTAGCAGTAGATGAAATGTGCGTAGTTACATGAGGAATAGTACATTATTAACGAAGCTAGTGGTAGATGAAAGGTGTCTTGCTGCACGGCGGGTGGACGATTGTTGAAGATGCTAGCAGTAGATGAAATGTGCGTAGTTACATGAGGAATAGTACATTATTAACGAAGCTAGTGGTAGATGAAAGGTGTCTTGCTGCACGGCGGGTGGAAGATTGTTGAAGATGCTAGCAGTAGATGAAATGTGCGTAGTTACATGAGGAATAGTACATTATTAACGAAGCTAGTGGTAGATGAAATGTATTAACGAAGCTAGTGGTAGATGAAATGTGTCTTGCTGCACGGCGGGTGGAAGATTGTTGAAGATGCTAGCAGTAGATGAAATGTGCGTAGTTACATGAGGAATAGTACATTATTAACGAAGCTAGTGGTAGATGAAAGGTGTCTTGCTGCACGGCGGGTGGACGATTGTTGAAGATGCTAGCAGTAGATGAAATGTGCGTAGTTACATGAGGAATAGTACATTATTAACGAAGCTAGTGGTAGATGAAAGGTGTCTTGCTGCACGGCGGGTGGAAGATTGTTGAAGATGCTAGCAGTAGATGAAATGTGCGTAGTTACATGAGGAATAGTACATTATTAACGAAGCTAGTGGTAGATGAAATGTATTAACGAAGCTAGTGGTAGATGAAATGTGTCTTGCTGCACGGCGGGTGGAAGATTGTTGAAGATGCTAGCAGTAGATGGAAGGTGCGTAGTTACATGAGGAATAGTACATTATTAACGAGGCTAGTAGTAGATGAAAGGTGACTTGTTGCACGGCGGATGGAAGATTGTTTAATTGACAAGTGGTAGGTGGATTGCATGGCGAGTGGAAGATTCTTGACCAAGCTCGTAGTAGATGAACTTAGAATAGCTGCATGAGCGATATTGGATTGTTGATGAAGCCATTGGTAGATTCAAGGAGACTTGTTGCTCGGCCGATGATAAATTGTTGACCAAACTAGTGGTAGAAGGAAGGCGACTTGTTTCGTGATATGTGATAAATTGCTGACCAAACTCGTGACAGAAAGGCGACTTGTTGCTCGACGGATAGTAGGTGTAGACTTGTTGCATTTCTTACAAATATTAGCAATTAGATAAATATTAAAAACTTTAATGACCAAAGACCAAACTGTACATTGAAACGTGTGCGTTGTTGCATGGCGGATGGTAGATCGTTAAGATGCTAGTAGTAGATGAAAGATGCGTAGTTGCATGAGTAATAGTACGTTATTAACGAGGCTAGTGCTTGATGAAAGGTGACTTGTTGCATGTTGGATGGAAGATCGTTGACCAAACAAGTGGTAGGTGAAAGGTGACTTGTTGCGTGGCGGATAGAAGATTGTTGAAGAAACTAGCGGTAAATGGACGGGCGAATTGTTGCTCCACGGATGTTAGATTGTTGATGAAGCTAGTGGTAGGCGTATGGCAATTTGTAGCTTGACTGATTGTAGATTGTTGAAGATGCTAGCGATAAATGGACGGGCGAATTGTTGCTCCACGGATGTTAGATTGTTGATGAAGCTAGTGGTAGGCGTATGGCAATTTGTAGCTTGACTGATTGTAGATTGTTGAAGATGCTAGCGGTAAATGGACGGGCGAATTGTTGCTCCACGGATGTTAGATTGTTGATGAAGCTAGTGGTAGGCGTATGGCAATTTGTAGCTTGACTGATTGTAGATTGTTGAAGATGCTAGCGGTAGATGGATGGGCGAATTGTTGCTCCACGGATGTTAGATTGTTGACGAAGCCAATGGTAGATGAAAGGTGACTTGTTGCATGACGAATAATAAATTGTTGTTCAAGCTCATGGTAGACTGAAGGCGACTTGATGCATGGCGGGTAGTAGATTGTTGATGAAGCCATTGGTATATTGAAAAAGTCTTGTTGCTCGGTCGATTATAGATTGTTGATCAATCTAGTGGTGGATGGAAGGCGACTTGTTTCGTGATGTGTGATAAATTGCTGACCAAACCCGTGGCAGACGGAAAGGCGACATGTTGCTCGACGGATGGTAGGTGTAGACTTGTTGAATTTCTTACAAATATAAAATATCAAACCTTAGACGTCCAAGGACCAAACTGTATATTTGAAACTTTTAATATCCTTTGTTTAGCTACCTTAAACAGTACATTTACTAACAGAAAACCATCTTTGAATCAGTATATACGAAGTTTATCTTAAATGACATGTAACCCGTGACTCGGCATAACAAAATAAGATATTTTTTGTAAATATACCTTTTATTAAAATAATGATATAAATATATATTTAACTGTAAATAATGACATGTCGATTTACGTGTTGGATTTAAAAAACAAGGTCATTCAGCTGAGCACTTCGTCATCAATATCCCCTATAAATGCCATTACTTAGAAGAGTACAATAATCAGACTACTATAAGATATATAAATACCGTGTTTTCAGATTACTTAGTTTTGGCTTCATAAATAATCTAATAAAATTACCCGTCATAGTTGTAACAGAGATCTAAGGGTGTACTTGTCGATAATCAAGTTCTATAAGGTGAATTGTTGCTCCACGAGTATTGAAGATGGTGGTGGTGAAAGACAACATGACGAACGATTGATTGTGGGCAAAGATGGTGGTGAATGAGCAAAGACGAATTTAGACGTAGGAAGTGATAGAAGAAAACTAGGTGGTTGATACACCTAGTGATGAGGGTGGTTGATGAAGGTTATTATTGGCGAAGGAAGTGATTGAAGAAAAACTTGACGGACGTTAAGATCGTCATCGTGGGTGGTTGACGAACTTGGTTGTTGACGAAGATGGTTTGGCGAAGGTCATTGTTGACGAAGGCAATGATGGAAGAACACTTGATGGATGATAGATTGTTGACAAGGGTGGTGAACGAAGTTAATGTTGATGAACTTTGATTGTTGAGAAGAGTCGTTGGTGAAGATCATTGTTGACGAATGAAGTGAGTGAAGCAAACCTGACGGACATTCAGAAACGTTAACGAGGGTGGTTGACGAAGCTGATTGTTCTCGAGGGTGGTTGAAAAAGGAAGCGGTGGAAGAAAACTGGACGATGATGCATTGTTAACGAAGGTGTTCGACGAAGTAGGTTCATGGCGAGGGTGGTTTCAAAGTTGATTGTTGATGAGGATGGTTGGTGAAAGTCATTGTTGACGAAGAGAGTGGCTGAAGAAAACTTGACGGACGGTAAGATTGTTAACGAGGGTGGTTGACGAATTTGATTGTTGATGAAGGTTGTTGACGAAGGAAGCGGTGGAAGAAACCTAGACGGATGATACAGTGTTAACGAAGATGGTCTACAAAGTAGGTTTAAGACGAGGGTTGTTTACAAAGTTGATTGTTGAAGAGGGTGGTTGGTGAAGATCATTGTTAACGAAGAGAGTGGGCGAAGAAACTTGACGGACGTTCAGACTGTTGATGAGAGTGGTTGACGAAGGAAGCGGTGGAAGAAAACTGGACAGATGATACAGTGTTAACGAAGGTGGTCTACGAAGTAGGTTTATGACGAGGGTGGTTTACAAAGTTGATTGTTGAAGAGGGTGGTTGGTGAAGATGATTGTTAACGAAGAGAGCGGGCGAAGAAAACTTGACGGACGTTCAGATTGTTGACGAGAGTGGTTGACGAAGGAAGCGGTGGAAGAAAACTGGACGGATGATACAGTGTTAACGAAGGTGGTCTACGAAGTAGGTTTATGACGAGGGTGGTTGACGAAGCTGATTGTTCTCGAGGGTGGTTAAAAAAGGAAGCAGTGGAAGAAAACTGGACGATGATGCATTGTTAACGAAGGTGTTCGACGAAGTAGGTTCATGGCGAGGATGGTTTCAAAGTTGATTGTTGATGAGGATGGTTGGTGAAAGTCATTGTTGACGAAGAGAGCGGCTGAAGAAAACTTGACGGACGGTAAGATTGTTAACGAGGGTGGTTGACGAATTTGATTGTTGATGAAGGTTGTTGACGAAGGAAGCGGTTGAAGAAACCTGGACGGTTGATACAGTGTTAACGAAGACGGTCTTCAAAGTAGGTTTAAGTAGGGGGTTGTTTACAAAGTTGATTGTTGAAGAGGGTGGTTGGTGAAGATCATTGTTAACGAAGAGAGTGGGCGAAAAAAACTTGACGGACGTTCAGATTGTTGACGAGAGTGGTTGACGAAGGAAGCGGTGGAAGAAAACTGGACGGATGATACAGTGTTAACGAAGGTGGTCTACGAAGTAGGTTTATGACGAGGGTGGTTTACAAAGTTGATTGTTGAAGAGGGTGGTTGGTGAAGATTTTTGTTAACGAAGAGAGTGGGCGAAGAAAACTTGACGGACGTTCAGATTGTTGATGAGAGTGGTTGACGAAGGAAGCGGTGGAAGAAAACTGGACGGATGATACAGTGTTAACGAAGATGGTCTACAAAGTAGGTTTAAGACGAGGGTGGTTTACAAAGTTGATTGTTGAAGAGGGTGGTTGGTGAAGATCATTGTTAACGAAGAGAGTGGGCGAAGAAAACTTGACGGACGTTCAGATTGTTGATGAGAGTGGTTGACGAAGGAAGCGGTGGAAGAAAACTTGACGGATGATACATTGTTAACGAAGATGGTCGACGAAGTAGGTTCATGACGAGGGTGGTTTACAAAGTTGATTGTTGAAGAGGGTGGTTGGCGAAAGTCATTGTTGACGAAGAGAGTGGGTGAAAAAAACTTGGAAGGAACCGGACGGATGAAACAGTGTTAACGAAGGTGGTCTACGAAGTAGGTTTATGACGAGGGTGGTTTACAAAGTTGATTGTTGAAGAGGGTGGTTGGTGAAGATCATTGTTAACGAAGAGAGTGGGCGAAGAAAACTTGACGGACGTTCAGATTGTTGATGAGAGTGGTTGACGAAGGAAGCGGTGGAAGAAAACTGGACGGATGATACAGTGTTAACGAAGGTGGTCTACGAAGTAGGTTTATGACGAGAGTGGTTTACAAAGTTGATTGTTGAAGAGGGTGGTTGGTGAAGATCATTGTTAACGAAGAGAGTGGGCGAAGAAAACTTGACGGACGTTCAGATTGTTGATGAGAGTGGTTGACGAAGGAAGTGGTGGAAGAAAACTGGACGGATGAAACAGTGTTAACGAAGGTGGTCTACGAAGTAGGTTTATGACGAGGGTGGTTTACAAAGTTGATTGTTGAAGAGGGTGGTTGGTGAAGATCATTGTTAACGAAGAGAGTGGGCGAAGAAAACTTGACGGACGTTCAGATTGTTGATGAGAGTGGTTGACGAAGGAAGCGGTGGAAGAAAACTTGACGGGTGATACATTGTTAACGAAGGTGGTCGACGAAGTAGGTTCATGACGAGGGTGGTTTACGAGGGTGGTTTACAAAGTTGATTGTTGAAGAGAGCGGTTGGAGAAAGTCATTGTTGACGAAGAGAGTGGGTGAAAAAAACTTGACGGACGTTAAGATTGTTAACGAGGGTGGTTGACGAATTTGATTGTTGACGAGGGTGGTTGACGAAGGTTATTGACGAAGGGATCAATTGATGGAAGGAAACTCGACAGATGATAGATTTTAACGAAGCGAAGATGGTTGACGAAGTTGATTGTTAATAAGGACGGTTTGTGAAGGCCATTGTTGACGAAGATGGAGAAAGAAGAACGCTTGATGGATGATTACTATTGATAAGGGTTCATGAAGAAAGTGATTATTGACGGAGGGAATGGTAGAAAAAAACTTGAAGGAGACAAGATTACACTTTTCCATTTCTTTTCTGTGTCCATATCTTGGCGTCCCAAACCTGTCAAAAGGAATGTACATGACGTAGTCTAACTATGTACCTATCAAGCTCCATGGTCTGACACGGGTTCTGATACTAATACCTATCATGTATATCACTAGATCTAAGGATAGAAGATTACGTTTCTCGATTGTCGTTTTTTATCGGACAATTTTTGTATCCATCATCCTGGTTAATATTTTCTGCTGATTCTATTTCTAGTGCAGTTAGAGCAATGTCTTATATTCTTAAATATGAAACATAGCCTATGTGCTCTTGTGAAATCCTAAAAATAACCATACGCTAACGATATATCATGTAGTTGCATATAATATAAATCTATCAATACTCTCTTCTATCCTCAATATCCCCTTTTCACCTTTGCCCTTTTTCATATTATAATCCATATCATATGACATAGTTTTGTTGCCTTCGATCACGTTGATACTACATTAATTTTAATCTTTACCAACGAATCATAGAACATACCTATTCTACTCTCTTTGCGCTCCGTCTAACTAGCTGTCATCTTCCAGTATTCTTTTCAATTATATGATTCTCATTTTTAATGTTTAACTACTGACATCATTTTTAACTACCTTGCTGCTATAATCACGTTAAATATAATAATGCTATCGTGTATTATACTGAAATACTACAGTCTTCTACTGTTTTTAATTTAATTCCAAATGCTTTTAGATCTATTTTTCACCAATAATTCAACTTCTCCGCTCCACACTACCTCACTGTGGCTTCATTTAGTTTATAATAAAATCAGTCAAATTGATTGATAATATAAATGTATAATAATGTGATAGTGATATTAATGTCGCAACAACAACAATAATAAAGATAATAGAAGTAATAACAATAAAAATATTAGTAATTACTAACTTAATAATATACGACTAACCGGTAAATTATAACAATTGTTATGACTCTTTGTGCACATTAGTAGCCTAGATCTTTATAGAACGGAAGTTTGTTTTGGCATCTAAAGTATTAATCAATTGCATGTACAAATTTAATGTTGTTAATCCGTTTTTTTATTACTCGTCGACCATATTCTAATCCATTTAGTGTCTTTTTCACTCCTTCATGATCATCTGTTGCTAATTTCAACGATAATTAACGTGAACAACTAGGTCTTAATCTCATCGTGCATTAGAGTGTGGGACTATATATAATGGTTACTTACGTTCTGAATTGGTATTAGTACAATATTACAATGGCAATGCAGAATATAGACATATGTCTACAGCTAGTATGTAAACAAATCAACAAAATCAAAGTAATGAAACTTACCGCGAAAACTTACCAAATGGACGTGGCCATGATGTAAAATGCTGCATTATTTTTCTCTAGATGTTATGCCTGAGGGCCTGATGACTGTATATTATTCACCATGCAAAAAAACAAACAAAAAACACACGAACGAACAAACGAGCGAACGAAAGAAACGAGCGAGAGAACAAACGGAAGAACGAAGTGCAGACGGACGAATGAACGATAGCGAACGAACGATTGTACGAACGAATATCGTTGAAAAAGTGACAATTTTTAGGAAAATTTCACCCGCCGAAATTTTGGTAAAAATTGTCGGGAAAAAGGAAAGCTTTGCTGCCCGACTAGCGACTTTACGGAGACGTGTCAATCGAAAGAGTCAAATAACACGTCTCTCAATCAGCAACTAAAAATGGAATACCCATAGGTGGCAATGCAACAATCTTTTTGATATGAAACTATAAATTTTAAAGAGATAGGTTAAGATCAAGTTTAAGTCAGGCGCCTATAAGGGACCTATCAATTTGCCTAACTGACTTACACTACGAATCCTGGCATTAAACCTAGCCTTACGACCCATCTCAATTCTGCAGGTAAGAATAACTAACTGCGTTCAGTCTCAGCAACCTCAGGACCCATTTGTCCTGGTTGATAGGCTGGTTTATTCTAGATATATTATGCCTGAGACCCTGACGACTGTATATTATTCACCATGCAAAAAACGAAAAAAACAACAACGAACGAACGAACAAGCGAACGAAAGAGGCGAGTTGGCTCAGTCGGTAAAGCGTCTGCCTGTCGAACCAAAGATCCCGGGTTCGACTCCCACCCAGGCGGATGACTGAAGCCTGCGTTGTGTGTTAACGTGCCCCTTCCCTTGTTCATAGATGCAGGTTATGTCAAGTGGAAAACACTCCGTCCCTCGGATAGGACGTTAAATGGAGGCCCCGTGTACAGGAGAGTCACAACCCTTGCACGTTAAGAACCCATTGCATTGCACTATTCGTATAAGAGTAGGGGGAAACCCCGGTGTAATGGTCCACCTGCATACCCCAACCAGGCCGAGTATACGGCATCTGCAAGAATCTTCAGTATTGAAGGAGGCAGATTATCTTGAAGAAGAAAGAAACGAGCGAGAGAACAAACGGAAGAACGAAGTGTAGACGAACGAATGAACGATAGCGAACGAATGAGTGTACGAACGAATATCGTTGACAAAGTGACAATTTTTAGGAAAATTTTTCGAAATTTTCGTAAAAATTGTCGGGAAAAAGGAAAGCTTTGCCGCCCGACTAGCGACTTTACGGAGACGTGTCAATCGAAAGTGTCAAATACACTTGGCACACAAGAAACATTCTGTCAATCAAAAACTAAAAAGGATACCCATAGGTGGCAATGCAACAATCTTCTTGATATGAAACTATAAATTTTAAAGAGATATGTTAAGATCAAGCTTAAGTCAGGCGCCTATAAGGGACCTATCAATTTGCCTAACTGACTTACACTACGAATCCTGGCATTAAACCTAGCCTTACGACTCATCTCAATAAATTTCACAGTTCCATTAAGATCATTTAGTGATATTGCTGTATTGTTCTACAGGTATTACTAACTTTGTACAGTATCAGCATTCTCAGGTCCCATTTTGTCCTGGTTGGTAAGGCTGGCAGGGATGATAATCCATAAAAAGATCAATCCAAAACATAGAATTCAGCTCCGCAAACACGCATCCACTTGAATCCATAAAAAAAAAAGATTTTCCACAGCACCACAAATATACTTCTTTCTGCAAGTGTTCATAAATAATCAATTCTATATTGATAAGTCATCGATAGAACAACACTTGATAAAAGTTAGCCTTTGCCTCGGCAAACCACCTGCCCAGCCCAGACATAATTATCAACAATCCTCCCGCAAGGTTCGGAATAGTCAGGCCGACACTGCAGCTCGGGCAAGCTCTGGCGTTAAAAAGATCAAGATATGAGAGTTGTCACTTCAGCTGTATCACCTGCAGACGATGAAAGTTTTAAAGAGATGTCCATCTATGAAACTATTGTTGTCCACCGGTTCAATGTCTCAAGTTCACCGCCACATGCCACCTTGCCCTTATGAAGATAATCCATACTATGAAAATGATTTCCAAACCGCAATTATGCTGGTTTTATTAGCAGTTTTGTATTTCCTCGGAAACAAGTTCGAAAGATCGCTCAGGTGATGAAAATGTGCTGCATTATTTTGGTGCCGTCTGCAGCTGTCAAATAATGCCGCTAATTTACATAACAATAGCTGAAATGCACCTGAGAAAGGAACGTGCTGGCATGTTGGAAGAATGACATCACAATGCTGTTATGAAGTATATGAATCCCGGTCTCCCGGATATGAATGAACTCAGCATTCGAACATACTAGTTTTTATGAACAAATCTGTGTACTAAATGTATTTAAATTCATGCATGTTCCTCAAAACTGTATTGATATGTCAGGTGTAGTTGTAGTTGTGGTCGGACGCAATGATAAAGTCAAAACAAAGGTTTTTACGGGAATGTCGCTCTTTATTTAGGAATCTCACAGCTTCACATTTGTTCTTTCATTTCTTATCCATTCCACTTCTTTCGTATTCTCCATTCCTTCATTCCGTGAAAACTGTAAACAAGAACGCAATAAAATGCAATTATGTAAACAAGCCAAGAGATAAATGTCTATAACTATTTGTTACTTAAAGGTACTATGTCCCATTTGCAGGCCAAAAAATGAAAAGGTTAAATTCCAACGGCATTTGAAAGATAATACCAAGGAGTTTTTAGAGATGGAGACCCAACTGGCAACAAATTATTCCAAGCAGCTGCCGTTTTCTATGGCTGCACAATAGAATCTACTGGTGTGCTGTTACCTTTGATGTTATCTTTGATGCCGCCAATATCATTGGAAAGCTTCAGTAGTGATTATTGTCATAAAGAAATATCCTTAATATTTCACTTTTTATTTGAACTAACAAGGGGAAAATCTAACAGATGATAAAATATGAATACTAAAGCCTAATTGTGTCAAGAAATTTTCTTACATTGTATGATAGCAGCTTTAATTTGTGAAAAATAGTAAAAATGTACAGTCCTAAAACCTACAATTTGACACTTTTCCGATTACTTGCGGCTCACGAAAATAAAAAGTGAATTTGTCCGTATACAGCTCTTTGTGATGTTATATGTCAGATTAGTGCCCACACATGCCCAGTCGAGTAATTTTGATTAATATTTCAGGAAATTTTGCTCCAATTTCTTTCGCTTGCCTCCTGTAAAAGATAAGCACTGTGTAGGCCTAGTGCTCGTATTATCAGACGAGTGGTAGCGAAAAGTTATTAGCATTACAAAAGCATATTTCCCTTTTAAAGTGGCCCGATAGTTTGCAGCTAGGCAGGAATCTTTTGTCTACGTATCTGCAAGGAAGGTCCAGTTAGGCACATGCCTGACATATTTTCTCCTGGCGGCATCGAAGATGGTATCAAGGAAATGAGCTAGATAGGACTCCATCTCTTAACACTTCTTGATAATACTAATTTAGAACTTCCCTAAAAAAATGGGGGCTTGAAAATGTCTTTAAGTGGGAAAATAACGACTATTAGTTGTCAAATCGACTTAAGAGCTATAGAGCCAGTAAGTAATAGTCTCGATTTTCAGACCATTGTACGTTTTATGCTGCGCAAAGATTCAATCAGATTAATTTTGGCCATTACAAGAAGTGGGTTATCGACGTAGACAAATGCTCATGTACCCTTTATACAGCTCATGTTATGTATGTTATTACCAATGAAGAAGAAAAGCCAGTCAGTCACTCAATAGTGTCTGACAGTGAAGTCTAGCAAGTTAACGGGTTTCCTTGCATTTATTTGAATATTAGGACACTGCTAACGTTTAAATTTCACAGATGGGAAATACATGACATATTCATAATTCCTGCAAAGTTCAACAGAATTTGATGTTGGCTGCAAAAGGGACATAGTATCTTTATACTGAAAAAAGGCAAAGTATAAATGTACATTGAAAATAATCAGGCTCTAAAAGTACTTTCTCAAATGTGATGCATTGTTAGCTACATGTGAATCTTCTTATCAAGCTATACCACTCTAAAAGGTACCAATAATGAGCAAATTCTTATACTCGACCAAACAGTAAATCCTGCATTATCGTACAATTTCAACACACTTTCTCTTTGTAAGTATTCCTACAATTCAACATAAAACAGATTACCAAAGTAAACATCACATTATTTCACTTGCATTTGCAGTAATGTAAATAAACCTGACTGAGATATGAAGTACTTAAACTATAGGCCTACTGTATACGTGAGCAATTGTACACAAATTAATGTACTGAAAGGTGAGGCACACACACTCAATCTTAATAGAAACTCATCACTTTAATTTATCTACAAGGGTTTTCGTAATCATCAAATAAGCAATGTTCCTTATCTTAATTTCACAAACTAAAACATTCAAAGGAATAACTAACCTCTTTGCCTCCTTATACTGATTATTCGACATTAAAACATCCGAGGATGCAATAAATAAGGGAAAATTTTCTCTGCAAAGAACTAGTTTCTCAGGATACAGCTACCACGATCTAGCATGCCGATCTAGCCTATACACAAGTACACTGATATGTCAGGCAAAGGGCGTAACACACACAAACACACACAGCACGGCTGCAGGACGATGGAGTGTACTTGAAGGACACCCACAAGAAAGTTACGAGACCCAGACGACGATCCGATGGAAACTACATCGCCTCCTTGCAGGATATTACATCTTTTAAAAGATATAAATTGCTTAATTTTCTTTGTATTTCCTCTCCAATAAGCCTTCAATAGGCCGTTTTCGTAATGTAACCAAATGTTATACATAAGTCTTTGTGAAGTGCCTCAATACAAATTATTTCATTCACCTGATAAGAATAATAGTATTTCAATAGTCAGAATGCAAAAACTGCATATAAGTGTTGCTAGGTAGGGCAAGTCATAATTGTTGTCCTACCTGGCACCAAAATTG